>OY821519.1:133215611-133466218 GCA_963682025.1 Cordilura impudica | reverse complement strand
TATTATGATATTATGATATTATGATATTATGATATTATGATATTATGATATTATGATATTATGATATTATGATATTATGATATTATGATATTATGATATTATGATATTATGATATTATGATATTATGATATTATGATATTATGATATTATGATATTATGATATTATGATATTATGATATTATGATATTATGATATTATGATATTATGATATTATGATATTATGATATTATGATATTATGATATTATGATATTATGATATTATGATATTATGATATTATGATATTATGATATTATGATATTATGATATTATGATATTATGATATTATGATATTATGATATTATGATATTATGATATTATGATATTATGATATTATGATATTATGATATTATGATATTATGATATTATGATATTATGATATTATGATATTATGATATTATGATATTATGATATTATGATATTATGATATTATGATATTATGATATTATGATATTATGATATTATGATATTATGATATTATGATATTATGATATTATGATATTATGATATTATGATATTATGATATTATGATATTATGATATTATGATATTATGATATTATGATATTATGATATTATGATATTATGATATTATGATATTATGATATTATGATATTATGATATTATGATATTATGATATTATGATATTATGATATTATGATATTATGATATTATGATATTATGATATTATGATATTATGATATTATGATATTATGATATTATGATATTATGATATTATGATATTATGATATTATGATATTATGATATTATGATATTATGATATTATGATATTATGATATTATGATATTATGATATTATGATATTATGATATTATGATATTATGATATTATGATATTATGATATTATGATATTATGATATTATGATATTATGATATTATGATATTATGATATTATGATATTATGATATTATGATATTATGATATTATGATATTATGATATTATGATATTATGATATTATGATATTATGATATTATGATATTATGATATTATGATATTATGATATTATGATATTATGATATTATGATATTATGATATTATGATATTATGATATTATGATATTATGATATTATGATATTATGATATTATGATATTATGATATTATGATATTATGATATTATGATATTATGATATTATGATATTATGATATTATGATATTATGATATTATGATATTATGATATTATGATATTATGATATTATGATATTATGATATTATGATATTATGATATTATGATATTATGATATTATGATATTATGATATTATGATATTATGATATTATGATATTATGATATTATGATATTATGATATTATGATATTATGATATTATGATATTATGATATTATGATATTATGATATTATGATATTATGATATTATGATATTATGATATTATGATATTATGATATTATGATATTATGATATTATGATATTATGATATTATGATATTATGATATTATGATATTATGATATTATGATATTATGATATTATGATATTATGATATTATGATATTATGATATTATGATATTATGATATTATGATATTATGATATTATGATATTATGATATTATGATATTATGATATTATGATATTATGATATTATGATATTATGATATTATGATATTATGATATTATGATATTATGATATTATGATATTATGATATTATGATATTATGATATTATGATATTATGATATTATGATATTATGATATTATGATATTATGATATTATGATATTATGATATTATGATATTATGATATTATGATATTATGATATTATGATATTATGATATTATGATATTATGATATTATGATATTATGATATTATGATATTATGATATTATGATATTATGATATTATGATATTATGATATTATGATATTATGATATTATGATATTATGATATTATGATATTATGATATTATGATATTATGATATTATGATATTATGATATTATGATATTATGATATTATGATATTATGATATTATGATATTATGATATTATGATATTATGATATTATGATATTATGATATTATGATATTATGATATTATGATATTATGATATTATGATATTATGATATTATGATATTATGATATTATGATATTATGATATTATGATATTATGATATTATGATATTATGATATTATGATATTATGATATTATGATATTATGATATTATGATATTATGATATTATGATATTATGATATTATGATATTATGATATTATGATATTATGATATTATGATATTATGATATTATGATATTATGATATTATGATATTATGATATTATGATATTATGATATTATGATATTATGATATTATGATATTATGATATTATGATATTATGATATTATGATATTATGATATTATGATATTATGATATTATGATATTATGATATTATGATATTATGATATTATGATATTATGATATTATGATATTATGATATTATGATATTATGATATTATGATATTATGATATTATGATATTATGATATTATGATATTATGATATTATGATATTATGATATTATGATATTATGATATTATGATATTATGATATTATGATATTATGATATTATGATATTATGATATTATGATATTATGATATTATGATATTATGATATTATGATATTATGATATTATGATATTATGATATTATGATATTATGATATTATGATATTATGATATTATGATATTATGATATTATGATATTATGATATTATGATATTATGATATTATGATATTATGATATTTATGATATTATGATATTATGATATTATGATATTATGATATTATGATATTATGATATTATGATATTATGATATTATGATATTATGATATTATGATATTATGATATTATGATATTATGATATTATGATATTATGATATTATGATATTATGATATTATGATATTATGATATTATGATATTATGATATTATGATATTATGACATTATGATATTATGATATTATGATATTATGATATTATGATATTATGATATTATGATATTATGATATTATGATATTATGATATTATGATATTATGATATTATGATATTATGATATTATGATATTATGATATTATGATATTATGATATTATGATATTATGATATTATGATATTATGATATTATGATATTATGATATTTTGATATTTTGATATTATGATATTATGATATTATGATATTATGATATTATGATATTATGATATTATGATATTATGATATTATGATATTATGATATTATGATATTATGATATTATGATATTATGATATTATGATATTATGATATTATGATATTATGATATTATGATATTATGATATTATGATATTATGATATTATGATATTATGATATTATGATATTATGATATTATGATATTATGATATAATGATATTATGATATTATGATATTATGATATTATGATATTATGATATTATGATATTATGATATTATGATATTATGATATTATGATATTATGATATTATGATATTATGATATTATGATATTATCATATTATGATATTATGATATTATGATATTATGATATTATGATATTATGATATTATGATATTATGATATTATGATATTTTGATATTATGATATTATGATATTATGATATTATGATATTATGATATTATGATATTATGATATTATGATATTATGATATTATGATATTATGATATTATGATATTATGATATTATGATATTATGATATTATGATATTATGATATTATGATATTATGATATTATGATATTATGATATTATGATATTATGATATTATGATATTATGATATTATGATATTATGATATTATGATATTATGATATTATGATATTATGATATTATGATATTATGATATTATGATATTATGATATTATGATATTATGATATTATGATATTATGATATTATGATATTATGATATTATGATATTATGATATTATGATATTATGATATTATGATATTATGATATTATGATATTATGATATTATGATATTATGATATTATGATATGATATTATGATATTATGATATTATGATATTATGATATTATGATATTATGATATTATGATATTATGATATTATGATATTATGATATTATGATATTATGATATTATGATATTATGATATTATGATATTATGATATTATGATATTATGATATTATGATATTATGATATTATGATATTATGATATTATGATATTATGATATTATGATATTATGATATTATGATATTATGATATTATGATATTATGATATTATGATATTATGATATTATGATATTATGATATTATGATATTATGATATTATGATATTATGATATTATGATATTATGATATTATGATATTATGATATTATGATATTATGATATTATGATATTATGATATTATGATATTATGATATTATGATATTATGATATTATGATATTATGATATTATGATATTATGATATTATGATATTATGATATTATGATATTATGATATTATGATATTATGATATTATGATATTATGATATTATGATATTATGATATTATGATATTATGATATTATGATATTATGATATTATGATATTATGATATTATGATATTATGATATTATGATATTATGATATTATGATATTATGATATTATGATATTATGATATTATGATATTATGATATTATGATATTATAATATTATGATATTATGATTAATAACAACTTTTTAAAATATATCAGTATTTATCGAAAAGGATATGCGGACTATGTACCATTGTAATGTAGTGGAAAATCCTAAAAAATAATTTATCATAAAAGACACAACTATTTACTATTAATTTCGTAAAAACATGGATAAGAACTTCATATGAGAAAGGAATCCTAAATCACCAATTCTTTCTTTTGAAAGACCAATATATGCGTCAGTAGCAGGCCAAAATATTTTAATAAAGATTGAAACGTTTTCGGATGAAAATATTTTTTAATAAACACCCTCAAAGAAAGCTTCATGACGTTTCAATTTTAGCATTTTTGTCACAAAGCGGTTGCTTCGGATAAAATATTTTTGTTTGTAAGTCTGCATATAACTTGCTTGCGAAAGAGTTAATATACTTAGCTTCAGTTATCAATCCTTGAAGATTGTTTTAATTTCTTGGCAGCTCTTGCATATAGAATTTTTTAGACTTTCACCATTTTTTATCTGTAATCCAGTTAATTCTTTCTGGCTTCAGAAAGGGTAATAGTTCTGTATCTGCCATTTCCTTTATATTTTTGCTTGTACCTTCCCACGAACCGTTTATATTCTGTGCCACACTATCTGTTACAAGAAAGGCTATTTCGTCTTATATATCAAGTTGTTCAATCCATTATTGTATTGAGGGTATTTTTTTCTTGGATTTGTAGCTTACGGTTTATGATTTCATCTACTTATGTTGTTCTCCATTTACGACTTTCAAATGTGGTCCATTTTCTTATATGTTCTATTATTTGGTAACGTCCTGTAAATTTTTGTATTTCCTTGTGATGAAGCACCTTAAACTTTTTTACGTTTGTTCTAATTCATACTTTACAATTTTCTATGTTAGAGTATAATAAGTTGGTGCTCATATTTATTAACGTTAAAAATACTTGATGCTGTATTACTTTCTGAATCCATCAAAAAATTTACGTCTGTCTGTATGTACATGTAAATCTTATAATCAACTATAAGTTGCAAATGGAAAGATGTTTCATGTGTACATGGCATAACAACAACTAAAAACATAAAATAACAACAAAGTATGAAAGGAAAAACTGCACATACTTAATTATTTGATAAAAAGGAAAAATGCACAACCTTAAATAAAATAAACAAAAATTACACTGCTCGAATTTTAACACGATGAACAGTGAAACAATAGATGAGAATTAGGTAAAAAAAAAATATGCAAATTGCATAGAAATAGTACATATATAAATGAGGATGATTTATTAAGTAGAATGAAAAATTGATTTATATGTATTCTGCAGGATAGGTTATACAGCTGTTGGTTACTGAATCGAGCCACACATCTGTATAACCTGTCTTGCAGAATATACATATATAAATTGTTAAAGCATTTTGTGTTACTGATTTAGCTTTAATTAGAGGAAAAATATTTGATCTTGAGCTCGCATAATTTCTAACTCAAATAAATTTTGTGTTGTTTAAATATTTTTTTTTTTTTGTATAATTTTTTTTTTTGAGAAACCAAAAGAACTACTCGTTGTCAAGCATTTCTTAAAAATTTCGTACCAATTTAAAGACTTAGTTCAAAAAAAATGCTTTAGCATTAGTCGAAATATATTAGTCGAATATATATTTTTTTAAACTGATCTCGAATACCGTTTTTTTTTTTTTTGTTTCTAATTAATGAAATTTAAATTTGTTTAGGCCTAATTTTCATTAGATTATATTCTCCCTCTCGTCATTTACTGTACATTGCGTTTCCATCACATCTTAAATAAACCGGACTTCACTGAAACAAATTACCAACTTATTGGAAATTTTGATTGTTACATTGTGTTGCAAATGACACCATATTGCACATTTTCATACAACTAACAAAAATTGGCATAAGGAGTCAAATCGAAAAATTCTAAGCCCACGGTTTTCCTCTTAAATTTTTTCGCAAGCATTACTGAATTATTTTTTGAGCAAGTTATCATCGAAAAATATCTTTATAATATTAATAGGCAATGCGATTTCTAATGAACCCTCTTACGCCGATTTTGGCAAAAACAAACCATTTGAAAGATATGTCTTTGCAGACGTGCACCATCTTTACAGATGTGCATTTTTTGGATTAATAATCATTTAAAGTTCTTACTAACACACATATAAAACACATATTTAAGCTTAAAAAAAACTGTACAATACTGTGAGTGTGTTTATGAATTGGTTAAAATTTATTATTATAAAATTTATTATTATAAAATTATTTATTAGCAAACCCATTTTTATATCTTCTGTGTGTTTAACAAATATTTATAATCACTTAATGAATTTTATTTAAAAATTCTCAATTTAATGAATTTTATTCAAATATTCATAAATTTTTTACGTATATAAATCGAAAGAAATATTTTTAGAAAAAAATTGAATGAAAAAACAAGTAAGAAAAATATAGTTGGTCGAGACCGACTATATGATACCCTATACCATGCGTTTAGAGACCCTATCTCTTAGGCCCAACTTACTGGATATAGAAAATAAGCATAAACCAAATTTGAGTGGAATTTTTATTAGTTTTTTTGGCTGCAGATATGAAAAATTTCATATGTTACAAACAGCAGCACAAAGTCATTATACCCAAACCACATAGTGGTATAGGGTATAAATACTCCCAACACAGACTATATGGTGCGAAAAGTTACAGCTTTACAACATACAAAGTCCAAAATGTTCCAGACGGGAATGCGTCAAAAAATGTACAGGCCAAAAAGAGAGCACGGAAATTGAAATCAAGTTTCATAAAGAAATACTCCTGTGAAAGAAAATGAAAGAAAATGAAAGAAATCAGAGTTTCCGGAAAAGGTACATAAGTTCATAAGTAGTGATCAGTACTATAAAAATTATCTTTTTTTTGTAAACTGAAATTTAATACCAATTAAATAAATAAATAAAAACTCAAGGTTCAATTGGTTCCATATTATTACATTTTGCGTATGTTAAGATTTTCGTTCTCAACCCTGATTAACGTTTACAACGAACAGTGTTTTTAATGACTTCTGTGTATAGTGAAATGTTTTCTCCATTCCCAACGTAAACAATAAATACGGTTGAATCGAATCCTTTATAACGACCACAAAACAAAAACCAATTTATAAAAAAAAAAAATGGCCGCATTTATAAAAGCATCAAAAATAAATCATTAAAGGCATCATTAAATCCACTGATTAGCTTAAAAGGAAAAATAAAAAAAGAATTTTTGACTGAACTCATTCAAATTGCAAAAATGAGAGATGAAAACAATTGTTTAAGTCTTGTAGACAACGATGAATACGCAGAAGAAGAGAGCTGTAAATACCGTAAACTGAATCTCTTAAAAATATTTGAGAAACAAGTTCGTTATAGTAACTAGTTATAGTAACTAGAAGAGCCCAGCCCTCGAAATTCGAGTGCAAATTCTAGGAAAATTTATTTTTTCATTCAATTATAAATATTTGTTAAAAACAAAGATACATAACTGGGTTTGTTAATAAATAGTTTTATAAAAGCCTAAAGGTATGTTAATCAATTTTAGCCAATTTACAATTCAGCACGAATTTAATAAACACACACACACAGCATTGTATAGTTTTTATACCCTATACCACTATGTGGTTTGGGTATAATGACTTTGTGCTGCTGTTGGTAACTACCAAAAATAGTTGACCTAAACCCATCTTTTATTATACCGATCGACTCAGAATCACTTTCTGAGTCGAATTAGCGATGTCCGTCCGTCCGTCCGTCTTTCCGTCCGTCCGTCTGTTTGTGTGTCCATGTAAACCTTGTAATCAAACTACAGGGCGCAAATATGAATATTATTTATTTATTTATTTAATTATATAAATCACAATACAAAGTAAATTTGTATTCTAATTTGGGTCCAGAGATAAGCCGGGTGACAAAGACCATTTGGCTGGTTTTTGCAGCGAAAGACTAAAGGCTCTGGTAGGAATAGAACCCACAACCGCCGCATGATAGGCGAGTACGCTACCTACTCACCTACCGGGGCGCTTAAAAAAGTATGAATATATTTTGATGAAATTTGGTATATAAGCTTCTATCAGCCACGGTATGAACGCTATTAAAATTGGTGTAATTCGACATAAATTGCCACAAGATCCAAATTATCATATAAATCTCAGTCAACATGGGTTTGTATATATTTATTATATCCATTAATCAGTAGTCTAAAAATAATGCCTATAAGACAGTTCTTAGTCATAGGTCCCATATAGAGCTGCTTCCCTATCTTTACTTAAATCTATCGAAAAACAAAAATATTGCTTAGATTTTTCGCAATTTTGGTTTGTGTACATTTTTTCAAAATATAAGTTACTTTACCAAATATGGTCAGGATCTGTCCATTTTTCGATCCAATCCCCATATAAATATAGCATCCGATATGAACTTTGAACAATGCCACTCAAATTTGGTTTATGCTTATTTTCTGTATCGAATTAGTTGGACTGAAGAGATAGGGTCTCTAGACCATGTTTATCTTGTTTAAATTAAGTTTAAATATGTGTTTTATGTATAAGTTAATAGCAACTTTAAGTACACTTTACTCCAAAAAAGAAAAATATTCCAGACGGTGCAAACCTGTGAATGTTGTGGACAGGTAAAAAAATAAATACCCTTCAAATGGGGTATTATTGGTCGAATTCAGCTGGTAACTAAAATTTTTATATCGGTCAAAAGAAGTCGTCTATTAATGTTAAAGATTTTATGTCCTTGTTATTATACCCTATACCACTATGTGGTTTGGGTATAATGACTTTGTGCTGCTGTTTGTAACAACCAAAAATATTTGACCTAGACCCATCTTTAATTATACCGATCGAATCAGAATCACTTTCTGAGTTGATTTAACAATGTCCGTCCGTCCGTCCGTCCGTCCGTCTGTGTGTCCATGTAAAGCTTGTAATCAAACTGCAGGTCGCAAGTATGAATATATTTTGATGAAATTTGGAATATAAGCTTTTATCGGCCATGGGATGAACGCTATTGAAATTGGTGAGAATCGGTCCATGTTCAGACCAAGCCCCCACACAAATTACCCATATGAAATCGGCATAAATTTCCATAAGATCCAAATTGTCATATAGATCTTACTCAAATTGGGTTTGTATGCGTTCATTACATCCACTAAAGAGTAGTCCAAAAATGATCCCTTTGACCCCATATAGAGCTGCTTCCCGATCTTGTAGGGGGCCGAAAAGATCTCCATGGGCTTATCGCGATTCTGATAACGACCTATTACGATTTTTTCATCGAAATATTGGAGGGTTCGAAAATGAGTAAAAATAATTGACCCATCCTAATGAACATATATCAATGTATAAAGGATGTCACACCCATTTTTTGCTCAACTGCTCTCATCAATATTTTATAAATCTACACAAAGTTCAATGGTATACAGATGGCCATGGCCATGCCCATTTTTATAATATTTCAGATTTATCTTGATAATTATTTACTTTGTAGGGTAGGTGCCATGCCCACTTGATGTATCGAAAAATATAGCCATATTTCCCTTCAGATAGGCATTTAGGAAACAAAATTATGTTTCCTATCCCATAGGTCGTTAGTCCATGTGAAAATTTCGAGAAGATACGCCCAATGGAGTAGCGTCTTATGAACTCCAAAAAAACAAACGAAAATATAAATTTCGTATAAAAAAATTGAGGACCATTGAAAATGTACAAAATAATAATAAAAATATGTAAGAAAATTATAGTTGGACTAGACCGACTATGCGATCCCCTCTACGATGCGTTTTGAGGAAGGATCTTAGGTCCAACTAAATGGATATAGAAAATAAGCAGAAACCAAATTCGACTGGCATTGTAATTAATTTTTGCTTACATATACAAAAACAAATTTATATTGTATGCTCTTTTTATATGGGTACAAGGTCAAAAATTTATCCATCCTGACCATATTTTTCAAATATATATGTAAACCAAATATGAGAAATATCTGCGCAATATTTTTGTCTTTTGAAGCAGGAAGCAGCTATCTATGGGGCCTAAGATTAAGAACTCTGTAGTTTTCTGGAATAACCTCGTATGTCCATTTGTGTCAATTTTGAGTTAACGATGCCAAATATAATAATTTTTAACGCTCTTTACATGTGTTGAATTTTTTTTTAAAATATGGACCATTAAATGTTTATTAAATTGTTTTGCAGCACTAACGACGTACGTCAACCTACGTTTGATCGCTGACAAATTATTTTCTCAGAAAACGACACATAGTGACATACGTTGTTATTAATGAAAAAATGCAAAATAATTTTGGATTATTTTTCAGTTTATAACCACTTATAAAAACTTGTGTGTTTATTTCTGTTATTTTTTGTCACTATTACTCTTGATCCGTTGTTATATTCTCATCTTAAGTCCCGTTAACTTTTTGTTGACGAACAAAAAAATTCATTTTTCAAGCAACAACAACTTATGTCTACATGGGTGGTTGCATTGGTAGTTTTCTTTTTCAAAGAAAACGACATTTGTCGACATAAGTTGTTTTAGTTTGTTAGATTTATAGTCATTTTTCAGACATATTACAATTACTACTGTAATTAAAAGCAAATTTTAAAATTTTAATTTTGTTTAAATGGTGCGTGGTAAAGAAGAAGAAAGCATATATTTCAAAAATTCATAACTGCACTGTATTCTTAATCGGACCGGTTTCAGCCTTCATCAGCCTTCATCAGCGATTTATTGAACATTGTGATAAATGTTATGTTTTAGTTGAATAGATTGTTTCTATATGAAAATTTTTCTACTTAGGGCGGCCGTGAGGTTTGAACCATGAACCTTCACATACACTCGTACTTGCACTTTTTGGTCAGCGCTGTTTTATCTACACACACTTTAAATGTAACTTACATATTGTTTTTTTAGTCCTTCCCTAGGATCTATTCCTCTTAGGATTTTTGACTCAAAATTTTATATAAAGTATTTATTGCCCATATCTACAGGACTGTTAAATTAGAAGTACTATAAATTTTATATCGAGCCCATAATTTCAAATATAACGTTTTTTGGCTCTCCTGAACATTTTGGTTTTTGGTGACATACGCGGTTATTCTAGAAAACCTCAGAATTATCCTACAGGCTTTAACTAAACTAAATCTAACTGAGATCCATTTGATAATTTAAGATTATCTCATATGAGTTATTTGTATTGGAACTATGTCTGTGCATCGATTTCAGCAATTTCAATAGCGTTCGCCCTATGGCCGAGTTTCATGAAAATATAATTATTTATGGGATTTGTAGTTTGATTACAAGCTTGACTTAGATGGACAGACAGATATTCTAAATCGATACAGATTATGATTCTGATTCGATTGGTATGGGTCTAGGTCAAATATGTTTGGTAGTTACAAACATCAGTTTTTCCCTATTATTATACCCTGTACCTCTATGTGGTCAGAATATAACGAGTTTGTAACTACCAAAAATATTTGACCTAGACCCATCAATTATTAAAATTTAAATTTTCTAAGAATTTTTCAAGTTTAGTGCAAAAGCAGAAAAAATGTATTTTGGATCAATCTGTTCGCAGAGAAATAGGTGAAATATGGGTCTAGATTGTTGGCACATTAAGTGTTCGCTCTCATACGGTGCCAATAGAAAACTTTTTGGCCAATTTCTTAGCAAATGTGCCACGGTGCTGTGTATACGAAACAAATAGAATGTTTCGCATATATTTGCTGCAGAAAGGTTAAACATACTTATGATAAGGAAATTTACTATGCAAAGCTTAAAGCAACTACTTATTTATTATTACTTTTTTTTGTAAACATTTATTACAACTACTTTGCTTTCTTACCGTCGGCTTGCCGTTTCAGAATATTTTAACTGTAAATATATTCAGGTTGAAAATTACAAATGTTATTCTGGCAGAACTTAAAGTTTCCACATGTAAAGGTGCTTTGAGTGGAAAATAGTATGATTTTTGAAGTTCTTATCTTGAGAAATCTACTGATAATTCAAGTGGAAAATTGTATGATGCAAAACTACCCAGAAAAAAAATGTAAGATGTTGTGATCACCAATAAATATAACAAGGGTTCTATCATATAATAAAAGTATTCTTCTTTGGAGTATGTCATCATAAATTCTATTAAAAAGTATTTTTTAGCCCCATTTTTGATTTTGTTGTTATATTTATTTTATAAATAATGCTGGCATCATTGTTTTAATTTCATTTCGAATTTTTAGTGCCATCACTCACTGATTTCTCGTCGATAAACAAAACTTTGGTCGCATGTTTACAAAATGTTAATAATAATTAATTATTTTTATTACACAGCTTTTAGCAATAATAGTTAATAAACCAGTTCGTGTTGTATATCAAAAATTAAATTGGCGTTTTTTCTTTTAAGTTGAAGTGATTTCTTTTTACCAAACGAGCAAGTATAAGTAAAACATACATATTTACATTTTGTGATTCTTCTTTCTGCATTTTTTTTCTCAAATAATTGCCTTACTATGAAATTTGTTTTCTTTAAAATTTAATTTATTTGTCATATGTTATTACTATGATCATAATAAAAAGAAAACAATTTAAAAATTTCACTATGTCCCTTAAGTTGGAACATGTTTTTTTTAAGAAAAAAATTTTTTTTTAAATGACACTGTTTAAGAATAGAAAATATGTCGATTGATGTATAAGATAAGGTTGCTCTTAATTCAGAATATTTAAAAAAATATACTTTTCGATAAAAGTGCGACATTTTTTGTCACAAAAGAGAGCGGCAATAGATACTTTTTAAGAAGATGTTGTTTTTTTAGGGAGAACTACTTAAAAAAAATACTTTTTGGGAATACATACTTTGTTAAGAAAAGCTACTCTCTTAAGTGAAATGTACTTTTTTAAGATATGGTACCTTTTATAATAGGCAAAAATTTGTAGCGTGATTATATTCATAAGGTGATCACTTTATTTAGTCACTAATAAATGTATTTTGTCCAAAATATGTTTAAGCACAAACATTTGCTGATACGACAATTTACAATAAAGTCACTGCCCGAATTACATATACGGAAATGTTTATGTTTTACTGATTGCCGATACAGCAAATGTATTGTGCAATAGTAAATCACGCTATACTCCATATGTAGGTCATGTATATATTGTTTAATCAGGTATTTTTATACACCATCCAATCAAGCTATGTAAAATGAAAAATTAGTAATCAATTATCATCCAAAAATACGGGTGGTTTAATTTAACGTTGGTTAAATAAAATAATTTAAATACTTTGATTTTACAAGTTTAAGAAATGTTATTTTTTTTTTTTTTAAACATTTTTTTACGAAAGTATTTTTTCCAAAAAGCTACATTTTTAAGAAAGCGTTCTAATTTAAGAAAAGTTCCTATTTTCAGAATAGATAATTTCTAAAAAAGGGTACTTTTTTGCACAATTTACTTTTTTAAGAAAAAAAGGCTTTTTAAGAAAAGGTACTCTTTGAACAAAATGTACTTTTTAAGAAAATGTGCTTTTCTAAAAACACATATTTTTATAAGAAAATTTACTTTTATATAGAAACGATGGTTTCCAGAAAACTTCCTTTTTAGTAATAGGTACTTTTTTAAAAAAGGTTTTTTTAAAGAACAGATTTAAAAAAACAGTATTTTTTAGGAAAATTTACTTTTTAAACAAAGGTTTTTTTAAGACAATGTACTCCTTTAATGAAATGCACTATTTAAGGATAGTAGCTTTTTCAGAAAGGGTAAATCTTTAAGGAAATGTACTTTTTAAGAGTTGGTGCTATAAAAAATGCTTTTTTGAGCAAAAGTACTGTTTTGTACTTATTTAAGAAAAGCCACTTTTTTCAGATAGGGTAAGTAAGTTTTTTAGAAACATAAAAAACAGGTATTTTTTCTTTTAGAGAATATGATTTTTAAGAAAAGTTACTTTTTTAAGTAAAATTACTTTTTCACGAAATTCACTTTTTAAAGAAGATGTTATTTTATAAAAAAGTTACGTTTTATAGAAAAGGTAATTTTTTAAGAAAATTTACGTTTTAAGATAAACTGATTTTCTAAGTAAAGGTACATTAATCATTATAACAAGGGAAGCTAATTTAACGATGACCGCCTGTCCGTGTGTCTGTGGATATAAACATCATCAATAACTAAGCTAGGCTCCCCATTTTTGTTTAAATTATTAATAACGTCCCGAAGCAATTGCTATAATCAGAACTACTTTGTTAATATTTTTCTAGTTACACCTGATTTAGTAACACTTTCATCAGGTACATTATATTCAACAGCGTAATCATTAATGTGTTATAAACGCTTAGATTGCCTCTATATGAAATTTTCCCAAAAAGGGCCTGACCTTGCATCTCACAGTGTTGTACTTTCAACACTGAACGCTGTTATTTGGCATGGATGCTTTTTTATGTAAAAATGTACATCGTTAAAATTACCCCATGAATTCCTCTAGCTCCCTTATAATGTAACATTAAAAAACCTTATAAAATCAACAAATTTTTGAGCACTTCTTAGCATGAACCAAATGCACCTACCAACTTTCATCTAAATCGGACCAAAAAAATACCCTAGCCCCCTATACTGTTATATCTGTGGTTTTCCGGAATAACCGCGTATGTCAATTTTTGTCAGTTTTGAGTTAACGATGCCAAATACATTAATTTTGAACGCTCGTTACATGTGTTAATTTTTTTAAAAAAAAATATTGACCATTTCTGAGTTTTTTCTTTAAATAACGACGTAACTTAAATGTTTATTAAATTAATTTAAATGGTTATTTAATTAATTTCGCTGACAAATTATATTCTCAGAAAACGACACATAGCGACATACGTTGTTATTAATGAAACAAAACGCAAAATAATTTTGGCATATTTTTCAGTCTATAACCACTTATAAAAACTTGTGTGTTTATTTCTGTTATTTTTTGTCACTATTATTCTCGATACGTTATTATATTCTCATCCTAACTCCCGTTAACTTTTTGTTGAAGAACAAAAAAATCAATTTTTCAAGCACCAACAACTTATGTCAACATGGGTGGTTGCATTGGTAGTTTTCTTTTTCAAAGAAAATGACGTTTGTCGATATAAGTCGTTTTATCTGAACACACTTTAAGTGTTATTTACATATTGTTTTTTCGTCCTTCTCTAGGACCAATTCCTCTGAAGGTTTTTGACTCAAAATTTTATATAAAGTATTTATTGCCCATATCTCCAGGACTGTTAAATAAAAAGCTCTAAAAACTTTATATCGAGCCCATAATTTCAAATATAATGTTTTTTGGCTCACCTGAACATTTTGATTTTATGACATACGCGGTTATCCTAGAAAACCACAGATATAATAAAACTTATAAACTGAAAATATATTTTCAGTAGCATACTTCATCATTTTGGTCGCTTTCCATGTTCTTCATATCTAAATAAGCTTCCAGATTAAGTTTTTTTTTCATCTTTTTGATCTAGTTTGCAAGCCATCATTTCGTAAATATGCAGCTGCCTTCTTCTTTTCTGCAGCCTTCCAAACATCAAAAATTTCACTAATTTTAATAACCGCAGCCACTTAAAGATTAATACTTACTTCTATCAATTTTAATTGCAATTAGAAAACCCAAATTTCACCAATTTGTTTTGCTCTATCAAAGTTGTGCTTTGCTTAACAAAGGAAGCCAAAAACATGTGTTTACTTAACTAACGGTAAACAGAATATTGATAAAAGAGAAGGGCTAAAAACAATGCAGCCACATTACAGAGATGTCAGCACATCACGAAAAACTTAATTTGCAGAGGGTTGCTCCTATCCACGCCGAACAAAGGGGTTTTATTTTTCAGGTAAAATATAGGGTGAAGCAACTGAAATTTGTATTGAAAAAAATTTTAAGTGTGAAAAGCTCCTGTAAATAACCTATTCAATATTTTTAAAATTTTTTCGAGTTTCTCCTAGTAAGAGAATAGCAAATCAAATGTCATACCCGTTTTTTTTTTTTTTTAAGAATTTACAAAAAAAAAATTACACTTTTGGCCGCTCGCACATTACTGTGCTCTGTCTGCGTTTTTGTTTTTGCTATACACTCCACACCACTGTGTATAGGGTATATATAAGTTTGTCATTCAATTTGTAACCCATCGAAATAAATTCCGGAGACCCCAAAACCATTTATTTTCTTGATCCTTATAACAAGTGTAATTGATTTAACGGTGACCTTCTGTCCGTCTGTCTGTGGTAATCACGATCACACCGTCAATAACTAAGCTAGACTGTTCGTTTTTTCATTTTGCCTGGAGTCCTGCTATAGCGCTGGGAATAGCATCCATATAATTGGATTTCGGAATTTTGTCCTTTTATTAATATAAAGGCAAATTTTGCGCCTTTTCTATATTTCAAATTCAAATTAGGTACCTACTGCAATGAGTTGAATAACAAATCATATATCAATATATTATCTATGAAGAGGCGAACAAAATGATATATGATACATGCGGTGCATTTTGCCTGGAGTCCTACTATAGCGCTGGGAATAGTATCCATATAATTGGAATATGAAGTATAAAATTAATATAATAATATAAAACAAGTAAGAAAATTATAGTCGGTCTAGACCGACCATACGATACCCTACACCATGGTTTAGAAACGCTATCTCTTCGGTCCAACTCACTGGATATAGAAAATAAGCAAAAACCAAATTTGAGTGGCATTATTAATTTTTGTGGCTGCAGATATGAAAAAGTTTATATCGGGTGTTATATTTGTATGTGGACTAGGTCTAAAAATGGACCGATCCTGACCATATTTGGTAAAGTCACTTATATTATGAAAAAATATACAAAAAACAAATTTGAGAAAAATCTGTGCAATATTTTTGTTTTTTTGATAGTCTTAAGTGAAGATCGGGAAGCAGCTCTATATGGGGCCTATGACTAATAATTGTCCAATAGGAATTATTTTTGGACTACCGAATAATAGATACAATAAACACATAAAAACACAATTTTAGTAAGATCTATCTTATGGCAATTTATGTCGATTTCGCAGGGGTCATTTGTATGGGGACTTGGTCTGAACAACAATTTCAATAGCATTCATCCTATAGTCTATAGAATCTTACATACCAAATTTCATCAAAACATATTCATATTTGCGACCTGCAGTTTGATTACAAGGTTTACATGGACACACAGACGGACGGAAGGACGGACGGACGGACATTATTAAATCGAATCAGTTAGTAATTCTGATTCGATCGGCATAATAAAAGATGGGTCTAGGTCAAATATTTTTGGTAGTTACAAACAGCAGCACAAAGTCATTATACCCAAACCACATAGTGGTATAGGGTATAATTAAAGAAAAGCAATACTTTTTGCAAGTTGTAAGTGAATACAGAAAACAATTGGAATCGCACACTAAATCATCCTTAAATACACCAAAATAAATAGAATTAATTTTATATATCATATTATTTTGAATAAATTGTCTTTTATTAGGTTTGGGTCACTTGTGGATCTTCTTATTTTATTTAAAAAAAATATAGATAGCTTTTATACATAAAATAATTTTATAACAAAATTAGTTAATAATTGTTTTAATTTATATTCGCGATCAATAAGCAGATAATTGCACCAAAGATATATCACAATGGATTGAAGGGTTAAAAAAATAAAAAATAACTGAATTAATTTTCTTAAATTCTTAATAGTGGTTTCATCGGGTTTAATAGAAAAACTCGTTTTCGGTAATTTTTATTTAAAAATATTTTAAAATCCAAAGCTGGCCTTGGCAAATAATGGGTTAACGTTCTCGGATTTATCCAAACTTTTATGAACGAAAGTTCTACATATTTGGTTATTACATTTTAAGTATCGCATCTAAAAATTCAATAGCACTTACAAAATATTTTAATGTTTTGAATAAATTGTTTTTTATTAGATTGGGGTCATATGTGACCCCAATTCCAAAAGGGTAAAGGGGTCATATTATTTTTTTCAGAAAGCCTAGGCTATTAAGATAAAACGTAACATTTAAAAGTAGAAAAGTGATGAATTTTTGATACAAAGTATTTAGAAAGAATACATTTACAGAATATTTTACAAAATTCCCATTTTTCTCGAAATCCGTAAAAATGAAATCCTTGTCAAAAAATTCTGGCACAGGGATTTACTTTAAAATTCACACGGTTAATCTTTGACATACATATAACAAAAGTGTAAAGTGCCAGATCCATTTTTTAAAATTTTGTTTAAGAAAATTTTTTAAAACTTGAAAAAGGAGTTTTCAAAATTTTATCAAAAAGTTTCCCATTTTTGGTCTCAAAGCTTAATAGGTTAAAAAGGTGGTAATAAAACAATACTTCATATCTAATTGCTTATAAGTATAGAGACAAAAAGATATGGCTTTCATCAATTTCTCAAAGTTGAAAAAAATGCTATCAAATTTCATGACCTAGTTTTTTTTGGCGCAAAAGTGGTCGGGGCATTTGCTATTCCTTGGCGAATTTTTATTCGATTTTCAATATAGCTACTTGAAAAGATAATTTAATACTGATTCAGATTCTTATAACAACTTATCGAAAAATTAAACTATAGAACGAAATTTTCGTAAAATCTCAAAAAAAAAAAGGTTATATTTTCCCCATGTAAACAACTTGAAATTTTCAATCGATTTCCGTCGCGACTTTTCTTTACCCGATTGTCCCCAAACTTCACATTTATTAGTTTTATATTGAAAGGTTACAAACTGGACCCCTCCTGTCCCCGAAATCGTGTTTTCATTTTTAAGGACCACTCTAATGTATATTTTGTAATTCTGACACCCTCATGACATTTGCTTCAAGATGGTGTGTGTATGGTGATACTGCACGTGTCACATTAGCCTAAGGAAGTATTGCCACATTTTTTTTTTATAGTTATCACGATATAATAAGAAAATCAGCAATGTGAGAGAAAAAATATTATTATTATTATTAATTATTAGATTTATAATTACAACTTACAAAACTAATACTGACTTATAAGCAAAGAAACAACGGCTATCAGCTCAGAATAAATATAAAACATAAATTTTTTTTAAAAAGTGCCTTGTTAAAAAGTACCTTATCTTCGAAAATAAATTTTAAAAAAAATTTCTTTTTTTTTTTAAAAAGAGCATCTTTTTTTAAAAACTATTTTTTAAAAAGGATGCTTTTTCTAAAGTGCCATTTTTTAAAAAGTAATCTTATTTAAAAAAAAGGGTAATATTTTAAATAAATAACTATTTTTTATAAAATTACACTTTCTTTAAAAAAGTACCCTTGTTTTAAAAGTAACCTTTTTAAGGTTATAATCTTGAAAAAAATACCATTTTTGAGGAAATACCAAAAGTTAAATTTTTTTTAAATAGTACCATTTTTTTAATTAAGTAGATTTTTTTAAGTACCCTTTTTCAAAGAAGTACCTTTAAAAAAAAAATTTTTCAGTACCTTTTTTTTAGTTTCCCTTTTTAAAATACCTTTTTTTGAAAAAGTACTAATGGGGTTTTCACTCTAGTAAAAGAAAATTAGTGAATCTTTCAGACAGTAATTAATTCTTTCTATGGAAGACTCGATCATTGTTTTTAGAAGAAGTTATTTTAATATAAAACGGCCAACAAGAAAATCAATTAACTTTAAATTTAATAGGTATTCGAATTTAAAGTTTCAATATCGGTAATAGTTTTAAAGTGGCAGCCGTACCCAATATTTGTTGTAATATTGAGTTTAAGCAGCAAGTGGAGGTTATCAAAGCTTCAGCACAGCTTAATTTAACACTCTTACTTGTTTAGAGTAAAGATTTTTTTCTGAAAAATTCCTTTTTTAGTTTTACTACGTACTTTTTTAAGAAAATGTATTTTTTAAGAAAAACTAATTTTTTTAGAAAAAGTATCTACTTGTTTTGCAAAATTTATTTTCTTTTAAGAGAATGTCCTTTTTTTTTGAAAATTTACTTATTTTAAGAATAGCAGTTTCTTAAGAAAATGTCCTTTTTAAGAGTAGCCACTTTTTCAAAAAAAAACTTCCTTTTTATGAAAAGGTAAGTTTTTAAGGAAATTGACTTATATTATTTTCAAGAAAGGATATTTGTATAAGAAAATTTACTTCTTTACGAAAGGGTATTTTTTTAGAAAAGGTACTTTTTGATAGTAAATTCTTTTTAGGGAAAACTTAATTTTTAAAGAAAAAGTATTTTTTAAGAAACCCTATTTTTAATAAGAATTTTTAAGAAGTAACTTTTTAAGAAAATTGACTTCTCCAAGAAAATGTTTTTTTAAGAAAAAATATTTTTCATATAGTCTTTTTTTAAGAATAGGTATTTTTTTTTTCAAAAATTTACTCTTTTAAGAAAATTAAATTTTTTATAAACGGTCGGTCACTTTTGAAGAAAATGTACTAATTTAAGGAAATGTACTTGTTTAAAAATGGTAATTGTTTTAAGAAGAAATATTTATTTAAATCGTACGGCATTCCACATTCAGTGATTGAGTGCATTAGTGATGAACGTAACATCATATTAAGATTGTTTAATTCAAAACATCTAAAAACCATAAACATTTTCAAAGCTTAACCTACTACATTAAGATAACTTATAATGAAAAAATTACCTTACATAGGTATGACCCAGTAATTAGCATAGCACACCATGTGGTTGGTTGCTACCATTTCCCTTTAAACATTTTCATTTCTTCTAACTCATACTTAAGAGTGTTCGCAACAATATTATAATTTATTCTGCTACTTATTCTCATTTCATTGCATTTTTTTTTTTTTTAGATATGGACCACATTTTGAAGATGTTGAGCTGGTGGGACAACCGACTAATATGACAGTACAAGCGGGCAGTAGCATACATTTGAATTGCAGAATATCCTTGCTGCAAGATAAGACTGTAAGTATATTAAGCTTAACAAATGCAATACAAACATGAGCATGATGTGGTTGTGGAATTGTGTATGAATAAAAAGAAGAAGCAGTACAAGTAGCAAAAAAGTTATCCTCAGAGGAAAAAAGAAATTTAAACTTTATTGGAAAGATAAAAACGAAAGAAAAAAAAAATTTAGCTCGCAACTTTGTAAGTGTAATTTTCTTTTTAACTATGCACAAGTTGGGCAAGTTGAGCCAAACAACAACCAGCTAAATGTATTCTTTGAACTCTGTTTCCGACTGCAGCTGCTCAAAACTTAAATGCAACAATGTGTGTAGTGTTGTTGTTGAATTTTAAAAACTTCCGCATTTTGATAATATGCACATTTCCTTAAAGGCCATAATAAGGCTTTTTTATACCCGATTACACTTTGACTTGTTTCGAATTATTATTATTTTTTTTTTTTTTTTTGGTTTTGTTTTCTTACTTGAGTCTTTTTTTATTAGTTTGAGTATTAAACAAAATGGGAGGACAAAGTTTTGGAAATTTAGAGGGAAGAATTCCCAAATTAATAATTGGGGTTACAGGGCTTTAATCAAATCAAAAAATAAATTGGTATAATTAAGAAACCAAAACTAAATTTCGTTGAATAATATATCCAAACGAGGGTACACTTCCCTTTTAAATGTAACTACATAGCTAAACATTTGAGCATTCGAACAAACAGCTACATTCTATGAGAGTAGCTAAGTTTGATTATAACTATTAACTTAATTTCAACAGGTCTCCTGGGTGCGACGCAATGCACAAGGTGAAAATGCTTTGGATTTACTAACAGTTGGTTTACATACGTATACCGGTGATAAACGTTATAAAATGGAATTCCAATATCCCAGTAATTGGCGCTTGAAAATCAACAATGTAAAAAAGGACGATGAAGCCACTTATGAATGTCAGATATCAACACATCCGCCTAGAGTTATACAAATAAACTTGCATGTTAATGGTAAGTGAACAATGATGAACAAAATAGATTTGAAAAAAAAACATAAACTATGGCCTTCAAACGTGCAACTAGCACATATTTTTGGCAAAAGAAAATTAAGTGGTAATTATACAACTTTTCTAATCACAAGTTTGCACGATCTTACTGAGTTAATGATAATTATATAAAAAGGTTTCTCTTTCTTTTTTCCCTAAAATTTTTAGCTCCCAAAGTTATGATTGTTGACGAATTTGGTGATCCTTTGCAGGAGAAATATTACGAACAAGATTCCACATTACAATTATCATGTATTGTACGCAACGTTGCCATGTCCTCATCGGTGGTATATTGGAAACATATAGAGGACATTTTAAATTATGATGTTACCAGAGGTGGTGTCAGGTAAGATTAAGCAGATGATAATTAACATATAACGAAAACTTTTTAAAAATATATATAAATTTATATCCAAAAAATTGGATCATAAAATTAAAAATTATTAATTTAATAATTTTTACATTTTATTTATTTTCAAAAGAAAAAATATTAATATACCTTCAGAAATATATCTTCAGAAAAAATTACATAACTTAAAAGTATTCATTTTTATGCCTAGTCCCCATACAAATTATGCCGCTGACAAAACATTGGAAACCTTTATTGTACTATTTATGGTTTCAATATTTTGTTGAGTTTAGCTTATTGTTTAATACCGCCACTGTCTTGTTTGTGTTATTTCGTGTCGTATTTTTTTATCTACAATTTTTCATATATTTTCTATGGGATTGAGACTTGATGCTTGGGCTAGCCATTCCAAGAATATATCCATTCGGTTACAGCTTTAGTAGTTTGGGTCACTGCCTCCAAGTAAGTACACATTACATCATTAAGAAATAGCCTGTATCCAATTCCGCTTTGGTTATCTTTTTCTACGTGAATTGGAAACATTCCGCGGGCCGAAAAGAAACCCGATACCTTAATACTGACACCGCCAAACTTAATATATTTATTTGTTCTAGTAGAGCCCAGCCCTCAAAATTCGATTGCAAATTCTAGGAACTTTTATTTTCTCATTCAATATTTTTCTTCCAATATTTTTTTAATCTATGTATATAAAAAAATTATGAATATTGAAATAAAATTCATTAAATTGTGAATTTTTATGTAAAATTCGTTAAATGAAATTATAAATACTAGCAGATTCAAGCCCTCGAAATTCGAGTGCAAATTCTACGAAATTTTATTTTTTCATTTAATAAATTATTTTATAAGACAATTTGCAATTCAATACTTTTTAAATATCAATTGCGTTATTGGTTTATCTCCGAAATTTTTCAATTCAACAAAGTATTATTGTGAATGAAGAAAACAAACTGATTTTTTGAGATTTTTTTTTTTTTTTTATTTTATTTTTCGGGCTAATTATGGTAAATTAAATATTAAGATGATAATAAAAATAAAAATTCATATTACTTCATTCTTTCCACTCGACGTTTCGTTGACGGTATTTCAACTTCTTCTGGAGTGTGAACTTTATTGATTTGATTTTACTCTATTACATTGTCAAGTATTTCTTAAATTTGTATAAAAAACTGGACAACACGACACAAGATTTTAATAAATTTAATAAATAATTACAATTTAAATAAATCACAGTTTAACCTAACAACTAGTATCACAGAATGTTTTTATTATTTTTATTTTTTTTTTTTTTTGCAAACACATTAACAAATTTAATGGACAAACATATAGCATGTATAGGTTTATGTATATGTTAGTAGCAACTTTAAATGAGCAGAACTCCAAACAAGTGTACAAATTTAAAAATCTGTAAATCTGGTGGACAGCTAAAAAGAAATACCTTTCAAATAAGATATCATTGATCAAAATTATGAGAAGCCTGTTTAACAAATCATCGGCTACACGAAACCGCCTTACCTATTAATATTATAGATTTGCTGAACTCACAAGATATATAAAGGGGTTTGTTAAAAAATAATTTTATAAGAGCCTAAATTTATGCTAATCAATTCTAGCCAATTTAAAATCCAACTCAAATTTAGTAAACACATACACGGCATTAAACAGTTTTTTAATTGTGTTTTATATATGTTTTAGCGGCAACTTTAAAAGAATTTTAATCCAAAAAAATTTTCCAGAAGGTGGAAATCTATATATATGGTGGCCAGATAAAAAGAAATGCCTCTCAAATGGTATATTTTTTGTCAAAATTGGTTGATAACTAAAACCGTGAAATCGGTCACAAGAAATTGACTTGCCTTTTAATAATATAGATATATTTTTGGTCTAGTCTTTTTTCCCTTCGGAAAAGTGACTATAGCAAACCAGTTGAGCTTCAATTGCTCGTAGGGGAAACGTTCGAGCACATATTTTTAGTTTCAGATTGTTAATGACGCCTTTAGGTAACATTTTTGGGGCCTTCCGCTTAAATGTTAAATCGTCACCATACCTCCCTCACGATATTCCTTGGCCATTTATTCATACATAATTTCTGGGAAACTTTCTTTCTCTTAAGGCCAGCAATAAAATCATCTATTATTCAGGTTTTTAATTTTTCGCGAAATTTCATCCTTGCCATTATTTTATAATAATTCATTATAAGATTAAACAAGTAAGAAAGCTATAGTCGGTCTAGGCCGATTAGAGAATTGGTCTTAAGTCCAACAAATTGGGTATAGAAAATAACCATAAACCAAATCTGAGTGGAATTTTTATTATTTTTATACCCTATACCACTATGTGGTTTGGGTATAATGACTTCGTGCTGCTGTTTACAACTACCAAAAATATTTGACCTAGACCCATCTTTTATTATACCGATCGAATCAGAATCACTATTTGATTCGATTTAACGATGTCCGTCCGTCCGTCCGTTCGTCTGTGTGTCCATGTAAACTTTGTTATCAAACTGCAGGTCGCAAATATAAATTTATTTTGATAAAATTTGGCATATAAGCTTTTATCGGTCATAGGATGAACGCTGTTGAAATTGGTCCATATTCAGACCTAGCCCCCATACAAATGACCCCTATGAAATCGACATAAATTGCCATAAGATCCAAATTGTCGTATAGATCTTACTCAAATTGGGTTTGTATGCGTTTATTACATCCATTAATGAGTAGTCGAAAAATTATCCCTATGGGATATCTCTTACTCATAGGCCCCATATAGAGCTGCTTCCCGATTTTCATTTAAATATATCAAAAAACAAAAATATTGCACTGATTCTTCT
The DNA here is from genome assembly GCA_963682025.1 of Cordilura impudica. Lineage (NCBI taxonomy): Eukaryota > Metazoa > Arthropoda > Insecta > Diptera > Scathophagidae > Cordilura > Cordilura impudica. Next base: position 133,440,332 of record OY821519.1, on the reverse strand, counting down.
CAAATTTTGTTTGTATATAATTTTGCAAAATACAAAAGACTTTACCAAACATGGTCAGGAGCGGTCCAATTTTGGGGCATCCGATATGAACTTTTCATATCTACAGCCAAAGAAATTAATAAAAATCCCACTCAAATTTGGTTTATGCTTATTTTCTACATCCAGTTACTTTGGCCTAAGAGATAGGGTCTCTAAACGCATGGTATAGGATATCGTATAGTCGGTTTGCAAATAAATACACCATTATTAAATAATAAAAACGAAATTGGTAAATTCAGAATGTTGTAAAAGTTTCCCATACAATACAAAATATAAAATACCAATTAGTATGTGAGTTATTTAATGAGTTATAAGCTTTGTCCAATCTAATTTGAACAAGGAAAGCAAGTTAAATATTTCAGTCTAACTATAGGCTCACTTTACCATACGCTTTAGAATGAGGTTCGAGAAATCATTAATGGTCATAGAAATCAATTTAACTGAGATTCTCATTTACTTCTTGTCCGTATAAACACCGTCCTATTGTGAACTCTTAAGAGTTCCAAAACCAAAAGCATATACCAAAAAATCTATGTCCCCGAATGTTTTAGAAAGATTTTATTGAATACTGGGTAGCAGCTCTATATGGGGCTATGTTTACAAATATTCACAGCCTATTTTTTAACTGATTATTCATAGATGTCATTGGAATATATATACCAAATTTACCAAATATATTTACAATTGCAAGTTGCAGTTTACACAAAATATGGACATGGACACAGAGAGACAGGTTGGCAAGTGATGCTTAGTCGATCGAAGTGGTTCCAAGTCCAGTGATTTTGATAGATGCAAACATTAGCACAAAATCATTATTCATTGCCACAGAGTGGTATAAGCTATAAATAGTGAAAAATTTACATTAATTTAAGTTTAATTTAATTAATTATTTATTTGAAGAATGCAGTACAACAAGAAATAGATCTTATTAATATTACAGTGCTGGGGAGATAAAGTTAAGACAGAAGGTTTTATTTAATTTAATAATAAAATAATAATTTTTGTTCAAAATTGATAGGTAGTTACACATAAATATTTATTTTAAATAAATGAAGAAAAAAAAATTTTTTTTATAAATGAGAAAGAAAAAAAAAATTAAGTGCAACACAAAAAATTAAGTTAATCAAAGTGTCGAAATATTGCTGTTTTAAAGAGCTTTGCATTGCTAATGGTTTGTATATTATGAGGTAGTTGGTTCCAAAGTTTTATAGTTTCGACAAAAAAATGTCTTTCAGATATTTGTTTTTGATACCGAATTGAGTTTATTTTATTCCCTCTATTAGATCGGGAAAATTGTAGCCTTTTGTAAAGATAATCTGGTTGCTTTGTGTTAACTATTTTGTGCAGAAATATTAGAGTTCGGCATTTTAGCAGATTTTCGAATGAAACATTGTTTATACGCTTTGAAAACTGCGAGATTTCATCAAGTCTTCTACGTCCAAATATGTATCTGGCAACATTGTTATAAGTTACTTTTAGCTTTTGTTTGCTTATTGAATCACAACTGGCAAATAGCTCACATCCATATATAAGTGTCGGCAGTATATAGGTTTTGGCAAGGAGCATGCGAATATTTAATGTTGTAAAATATTGAGTCATCCACAGAGTTCTCAGCATACCATGCGTTTTACCACAGGCAGCATTTACATGATCACACCAATTATGTTTTTTGTTAAAAATTATCCCGAGGTTCTTGGCAGTTTCAGTAACCTCAATAGTTGAGTTATCTAAAAGTAGTGGTGGCAGAGTGGTAAGTAGAATGTTAGAGTTTCCAATAATCATTGCTTTTGACTTTTTCGCGTTTAAACAAAGCCCATTGGCTGATGCCCATCTAGATACTTTTTTGAGGTCTTCATTAATTTTCTTATGCAGTTTATGGCATCCGACTGCATACAACTGATGTAAAGCTGCACATCATCTGCATACATTTGTATTTTACAATTTTCTAGTTGTGAAGGTAAGTTATTGGAGTATATGGAATACAAAAGTCGACCAAGTATTGAACCTTGAGGTACACCACGCTTAATTAGTAAAGTGTTTGATATCTCAATGCCATTGTAAATAGATTGACTTCTACCATTAAGATATGTGTCAATAAGCTTTGTAGCGGTAGGTGAAAAATTGCACATATTTTTAAGCTTAAAGCAAAGTACTCCACTGTGTCGATAGCTTTAGAATGATCCAAAAGAACCAAAAATGACACCACCTTGATATCTAATTTAGTTTTTATCTCCTCTGAGACATCAACAAGAGCAGAGATACAACTGTGCTTTGGCCTAAATCATGATTGCCTATCTGTTAGAAGTTTGTTTTCATAAAGATGTTGGCTTATCTGTGCATGAATTAAGCGTTCGAAGACCTTCGATAAGAATGGCAATATTGCTATAGGCCTATAGCTCTTATCTTGTTTAGGAACTGGAATTATTTTGCGGCAGTATGTAACTTAGGATTAATGTTATAAATTTAGGGTGGACTTCATCATATCCAGCAGAGCTCGATTTAATACTTAAAACAGATTTTAAGACATCTATATGGGTAATATTTTTGAATTCAAAGCACATCGTCTGTAGATTGTTTGGGATATTATTATTTGTTGTACTTGAATACTTGTAGAAGTTTTCATCAATATCTGGCATTGGTATATTGGCAAAATGAGAATTTAACTCATTTACATTAATTGTGTTGTCAGTTGCTATAGCATTATTATTGAGACCCGTGTTACGTATTTCTCTGTCTGTCGCTGTCTTAAACTTGTCATCGAAGTATTGTGTCTTAGCAGCTCGTATCTTTAAATTCACTTCAGATCTACAGGATTTGAAAATAGTATGAAGTTCGGTCGTTCTAAGTCTTTTCCAATGCTCATATGCTAAATTTCTCTTATCAATTAATGACTTTATTTCTGGTGAGAACCATGGCTTTTCACTCTTAAGTTTCTTTGTTTTCACCAAGACAAATTTATTGTATAAGCTTTGAATATTACTTTGCAAAAAATTTGTTTGATCATCAACGTAAGGCATATAAAAAATTTGGTTCAGATTCATTGTAGCAAGTTCAGTTTTCATTGATAGAAAATCAATATTTTTAAAATCTCTAAAAGTTGTCGTTTGGTCTTGGACCGGATATTTAAAGTCGTAGGATAAAAAAATTAGATCATGTTTTGAAAACATACTTGTAGACAGCTGGTCATATAGCAGTAGTTTAGAAGGATTATCCGTAAAGCATAGATCCAGTAGCGTACTTGAGGTAGATGTAAAGCGTGTTGGTGTTAAACTGTAAATTAGAATTAATCCAATGGAACTCATTTCTTCTATTGTCTACTAGTACGTTTGTATTAAAGTCTCCGGTTAAGATAACTTCAGTGTAACCAAGAGAAAGAGTTGTAGCTCGTCAAAAAGTGGAAAAATATTAATATTTCTATTAGGTTTATACACAGTACCTAGTAGAAGCTTTTGGTTACTGTTAACAATTTCAATAAATAGATATTCCACTTTGGTAGTTTCCGAAACAACACTCTGATTTTCATCTTGCACAGGATTTTTGCATTTAAATTTACATCTAATTGACAGTTTTACATAAATTGCAACGCCACCTGCATTCGTATTTCTATTCGACCGAAATAGACGATAGCCATTTAATTGATAAAAACTATCGCAAATGTCAACATGAAACCAGGAGCCTGAAACACATATAATATCGACGTCAGATTCTTCAAAGATATATCGAAATTCGTCCATCTTATTATTTAAACTCTGCGCTTTAACATGGCAAACTTTAAGGCCCAAGGTTCTTTTAGAAAGAATTCGAAGCATATTATGTAGATTTTCTTTGGAACCAACTCTCCTATTATCAAACTCAACACATTTTTTATAGAATTGTAGAAGAGAATAATTTCGAAAAATTAAAAAAGTTATAATCGGTCTACACCGACTATACGATAGCCTATACCATGAGCTTAAAGTAAAAACCTTAGGTCCAACTAATTGGATGTAGCAAAGAAGCATAAACCAAATTTGAGTTATAATACTATATATATAATGAAAGCTGATTGAAAATGTTGCTATCGAAAAATGAACCAATCATGACCATATTTGGTAAAGTATAGAAAAAGAGGTAAATAGCCATTTCTTCAATTGCTCCAAACTAACTAATTTAATATTACATGAACCTACCCTGAACTCCTATACGATATATGCGTAAATGTTTTTTTTTTTTTCATTTGAAAAATACTACTTTTAGTTTTCTAAAGGACTTAAAAGGAATATTATAGTACGTGTGGGCAAAAAATTATAGAGAAATGTAAACAACCACAAAGTAACGTAGAGGAAGGCTTTTGATTAAATATTTATTAATTAAAGTATACTCGTCCCAGTTAACATGGCGTTCACACTACGATATTATGAGGTGTTTTAACCAGAGTTCAGAAAAAAACACACACAAATAAAAAACTCGTACATACATGTAAACAAACATAATTTAGACCAACACACACTTGTTTTTAGCTTCATATCAATTATGTGCATTTCTAAATTTTCTACGGTGCCCAACACAATCATGACTGTGTTCGTTTTAATATTTCGTCATTTACACGAACATTTTTGTATCACGTACTTTCTGTTTCGATCACACATAAACCACACATATTGGAGTGTTGCTTTATTTGAAGTTCGTGTTCTGGTACGTGTACTGAAAAAAAACAGAACATGTACAATAAACAGGTTCGAGTTCAGTTATATTTTAAGTCGTGTTGTGGCTCGTGTACTAAGAAAAAACAGAACATGTACAATAAACAGATTCGAGTTCAGTTATATTTTAAGTCGTGTTCTGGCTCGTGTACTAAGAAAAAATAGAACATGTACAATAAACAGGTTCGAGTTCAGTTATATTTTAGGTCGTGTTCTGGCTCGTGTACTAAGAAAAAATAGAACATGTACAATAAACAGGTTCGAGTTCAGTTATATTTTAATTTCGTGTTCTGGTTCTTGTACTACGAAAAATTGAAACATCAATTCGCGATCTGATACACCCCGATAAAAACGACAACAATTGTTTCTTTTATTAAAATAAAAACCAGTCAATAAAAACAATTGTAAATAATTTCAACGTAAATCACAAAAAATGACCAATAAAATTTTAAAATATTTGACAATTGTAAACAATTTGCAACGTAAGTCATAAAAAAGGGTCAATAAAATTTTAATAAATTTGGTTGAAACAATTGTTGTCGTTTTTATCGGGGTGTATCAGATCGCGAATTGATGTTTCAATTTTTCGTAGTACAAGAACCAGAACACGAATTTAAAATATAACTGAACTCGAACCTGTTTATTGTACATGTTCTATTTTTTCTTAGTACACGAACCAGAACACGACTTAAAATATAACTGAACTCGAACCTGTTTATTGTACATGTTCTATTTTTTCTTAGTACACGAGCCAGAACACGACTTAAAATATAACTGAACGCGAACCTGTTTATTGTACATGTTCTGTTTTTTTTTCAGTACACGTACCAGAACACGAACTTCAAATAAAGCAACACTCCTATATGTGTGGTTTATGTGTGATCGAAACAAAAAGTAGGTGATACAAAAATGTTCGTGTAAATAACGAAATATTAAAACGAACACAGTCATGATTGTGTTGGGCACCGTAGAAAATTTAGAAACGCACATAATTGATATGAAAATAAAGATATGTGTTGGCTGCTTTTGAACAGAACATTGTGTGTTTCATGTGTGTATTTTCTGAACCTTGGTTTTAACTCGTGTTTTGCAAAACAAAACACAGTCGTTCACACTTGATTTAGTGTGTTTAAGTTAAACATTTTAGCAGATTGAACAACTGTTTCAAAAATAAAAACACAATTGAAAAGTTGTAAAATTTTGAAAATGGATAAAAATAATATCATTAAATTGGCAGCCAACTACTTTAATTATATTAATTAGCAGATTCCAGCGCTCGAAATTCGAGTGCAATTTAGCCAATTCATAAACCAACACTTTTATAGTTTATTATTATTGTGAATAAAGATAACAAACTCATTAACAAACACATTAACAAATTTAATAAAACACACATAGCATATGTATAATTTTAAGTATGTGTTAGTAGCAACTTTAAATGCAATTTACTCAAAATAAAGGAAAAAATTTAAAAATCTGTAAATCTGCAAAACGGCTAAAAAGAAATACCTCTCAAATAATATACGTTTGGTCAAAATCGGTATAAAACGGTAGAACAATATATCGGTCACAAGAAATCGCCTAGCCTATTAATATTATATATTATGAAATTATCAATATAGATGCGGTATTTTCATTTCTGTATTGTATTTTGTATTGTACTTTTTTTATTCTAATGCCACTTTGATAGAAATGTTAAAAAACGAGGATGTCAACATGGCAAAAATGAGAAATATTGCACCGAACATGCGTAAAATTAAATACAACTCTGTCATTTTTTCGTTTTTTGAGATGTTTAAGATATAAACATGTCAATTGAGGTGTTTAGCCAAACGAAAAAATGTATTGGTAAACATCTCAATTTGACTCGTTCGCATAAACACTAACTCTTGGATAAACACTTCAGTATGAACGCCGTATAAGACTAAATTTACAAATAACTAACCCAATATGTATGTCTGATATCTGTCTATCTGTCCATCTGTACGTCTGTGTGTCCATGTAAACCTTGTTATGAAACTACTGCAACTTGTGAAAATCGGTGGATGATCAGACCTAGCCCTGCTACAAATAACCCCTATCAGACTTACTAAAATTATCGTAAGATCAGGTTATCTTATATATATCGAAGAACTTTGTGTCTATTATATGCACTAATAAGTCGGCAAAAAATTAACCATGTAGGACCATTTTTAGTTAAAATCCCCATATAAAGCAGATACCGGATCTTCACTTAAATCCAAAAAAAAAAGAAAGTATTGCATAGATTTTTTCAAATTTAGTTTATATAGAAGAATGAGGGAAAAGTATCATTTATCTGCATGCCACGAATTAATAACAGTAGCACTAGACCGACTGTAATTGTTTAACTTCTTTATTTTTTGAATTGAGGATTCAAAAATGTTCGCAGGGCAACCTTTCGATATATTTCTGTGTTTGCTTGAAGTGTTGCTTCTCATCCGGGGAGCTTTTTTCTACCAAGCATGCTCTGTCTTCTTAGAGCAATTTGTTCCATTTGTAAACATTTTTTTGCCATAACCGTCTTCAACATCATTAAGGTTTCTGCAGCAGACACTTTTTTGTTTAGCGGTTTTATTCAACAAAATCAAATATTGTCAAAAATACCAAATTCAGTTTCATTTGCTTTTGCACAAATGTCAAAACAGCACTACCAGTCTGAAAAAATTATTTGCCCAAATCAATAAACTCGCAAAGTTTACATTGAAATGTTAACGGTGTCCAAATATTACCTTTCTCTTCAAATTTGTCCAAAAAGCTTCAAATGATCTTAGTATAATACTGGTTCACTAAGACCTGGAACTAAGTCTTATAAATATATTTCGGTTCTTAGGTGCCACTAGACCCAGAATTATATTTACTACCTTTGCCTGTAAAGTAAACGTCGTCAACCATCATAAATTTTATAATTTTTACATTTGATCGTTTTTTATTGTCCCGTAGTTGTACGTGAGTCAATTGCTTGCCTTTTTCCATATCCATGAATTTTGGATATTTGTTGTTGGCATTTTTGTGGCTCTCGAATTTCTATACAACTCGCTAATTTAATTTATTCGAAATTTTGTAAATTTCACAAACCAAACTAAGTTTTTTTTCTTCTTTTAAATTTTATACCAACAATTTATCTGTCTTAGAAATTAATGATTTTTGAAATCCTATGTCCTTAACATTGCGAACAATTTCGGATTTTCTTCACAAAATTCACACATTATTTTTCAGTGCTCCATATAGTGCCATAAGGAGTTGATTGGTGATAATTTTATTTTGAAAAATAAGATTTAAAAAAAAATGCAGTTTTATGGTGCCAATAAATTCTACATGTGATCCTTTACCTACTTTTTTCTCTTTTGAATCATTCTTTCAAAGTTGCGCAAAATATCAAGGAGAATATAAAAATAATAAAATTGGTTTCATTTGTTTCCGCTAAAAATTCTAAAAGAACATTAACCAGTAGTATGTTTAAAAATTCTTGATATGAATAATTGCTGTTTTATTTTAGTGCATTAAGTTAGTGCATTAAGTGCATTAGTGCATCTGTTTCCTCAGCTTTAATAGGGCGGTGGGGATATGGGCGTTGGTATTTAAGCTTTTTAGAGCACTGCACAGGAGCCAAGATCTAACGATCTTCGCTAAATATTTCGCTGTACATTTTCAACAATTTCTGAAGGTTCAATTCAAGGATTTACATTTACCATATTGATTATTTTGCGCTCTTCTTTAACTGCTACTACTTTTTGGGTGTAGACGAACACCTTCTCCCGATAGCTAAGTCAACTTTTTGGAAGCGTTTGGCAGCTTTCCAAAATTTTACAAATTTTTTTCTTTCTGTTACACTAATTTATTAACTTTTAGTTTCCATTGAGGAATTTCGTTTAAAATTATAATAACAACAAATGGAAAATGAGTAAAAAGTAACGGTAATATCATTATAAATTAACTGAACGCAGACTTTTTGGTTGTTTTATTTACTTGTTGTTACACTCATATCACGTTATCTCAAAAACGAGGAGAGGAATCTGAATTTTATTGTTTGCTTTTTGAACTAAATAATGCAAACAATAAATATTTTACCGAGGGTCTGCTTAATATAAATATGGGGGGTTTCATGTCAAGTACACCAACTTTTGAAACCGATGTCTTCCGATCGGGAAGAAATTTGCACCAAGGTTAGTCCTATTGGATAGTAGCTTAGACAAAATTTTTCAGCAAGATCGGTCAAGATCTCTCTGAGTTAGAGGGGATAAAATTTTGATATTTTGGACAAACAGGTGTTTTTTCTCATCCATGTAACTTATTACCTATTGTTCTTAGAAAATTTTCTCCCAAATAATTTAGATAGCTATTTCTTCAATATTTCGGAAAACAATACTTTAAAAAAAAAAATTTTTTTTTGACTTTGTTTTTGCTAAATCAAAGCATTTTTTTCCTCCTTTTTCAAAAAGGGCATTTTTTTCGCTCATAAGAAAGCTTAGGAATTTTCCTTTAAGAGCTTATTGGTCGCTTAGTGGAATGCGAGTGGGATATCTATCAAAATAAACGTTTTGTAACTAAAGACAACGGTTTTTCAATTTTTCACATATGCACTACATATTTCGAATTTTTTCCTATTTGTGAGTAAAACCTTACAAATAAAACTTATACTGAGAAACTAGACAAATTAACCTTTCTGATGGTATGCTACATACCCAGAATATGTTAAACCCCCTTTCATTGCGGCTTTTTCTTTTGTCAATCCTATAGGTTTTGAGCGCACATAATATTGAATGTGATTTTTATTGTCAAAATAGCAGGTGCCCAAGATACAAGTTTTTGTATCAGGTGGAAATATATTATGGTCATTCTCCGAAATACCAGTTTATTTATTATTTTATGACGCTAGAGTTTAAAAAGTGGGTGGAGAGGTAGAAGTTAAAAGGTAGTTTATTTTAATATGTTGCGTTTTGGCAAGAAGCAGCGGAACTCACACAGTATGCGTTTGCATATACCATGAAAATGTTAAACTGATGTTGAAGGAAATCAACTTAAAGTATTTAACAGATGATTCGCCAGAAGATTTACACGATTACCGCAATTGCCTTAAATTGACTATGTCTCTTAATGCAACAACTTCTTCTTGAATGTACCAATTGCCCGGAAACCACATTCATCAAAGAAAATTTAATCAACTCTTTAGATCGAGAATATAAAAAGGAGGTCAAATTTGATTCTTGGATTCAGACTGACAGCTGCACATTAAAAAACAATCATTTTAAATGTGGATGCTTTTGTGGAAGAAATGTGTACAGGATTGCTAAACTTGAGAACCCATGACTTTTTATTCAAAGAGCAATGGTCATTCTTCAAGGATTTGAAGATACATTTGAAGTCTGGTGAATTCGTTATTTCATATGATTTCGCAGAAAACTATAAATATGTTCTTCAGGATGCCATACAAGCATTCCACTTCAATAACGACCAAGCAACTCTACTCACAGTAGTTATTTACTACGTGAAAGATGAAAAACTGGAACACAAAAGTATGGCAATCATATCCGACGATTTAAAACATGATACCGTTGCAGTTTATGAGTACCAGAAGATAATACTAAAATATCTTAAATCTAAATTTACAGTAAAGAAGGTATACTACGTTTCGGACGGAGCTCGTCAACATTTTAAAAACAAAAGTAGCTTCGCAAATCTTATGGCTGATGAAAAACATTTTGGAATGCCAGCTGAGTGGCATTTTCATCCTATTGCTCATGGTAAAGGAGCATGTGATGGTACTGGAGCAAACCTTAAAAGAAATGCATCGAAGTATAGCCTCCAGTGCTCTCATCAAGATCGCATCTTAGATGCGACTGCTTTATTCCATTGGACAAAGAATTATTATAAAGAAACTAAAATAGTTTTTAGCAGCAAAGAGGATCATCAGGAAACATTAAAAACACCGAAGAGCAGATTCGATGCTGCGGTAACAATCGATTTCTTTCCAAAGCCAACAAATAAACCTGCAGCGAAATCAACAGCTGAACCTAGTAACGCCAAGAAAGGATTGACAAAAAAAAAATGCAGTAAATAAAGGCGACAAAAAAGCTGGATGAGAGACTGGGTATTTAAAAATTTACAAGATTTAAATACTTCATCAGCTACAATAAATTAAGTACTAAAATAGTTATGATATAAATGGCTCTACTGTAATTAAGATAAAATTTTATTAAATTATTTATCTTTTTATTTTTAATATTATTATTATTATATATTAATTTAATTATTATTACAAATAAATAAAAAATAATAATCTTTCAACATTTCTATATAAAAAAAGTGATTTTTTTCCTGAGGTTAACATATTCTGGGTATTACAGTATCGAGGGTATGAATTTTTAGTATGTTACATACCTTCCGAAAGGTTAATTTGTCTAGTTTCTCAGTATAAGTTGTATTTGTAAGGTTTTACACACGAATAGGAAAAAAATTCAAAATATGTAGTGCATTTGTGAAAAATTGAAAAACCGTTGTCTTGAGTTGCAAAACATTTATTTTGATAGATATCCCACTGGCATTCCACTAAGCGACCAAAAAGCTCTTAAAGGAAAAATCCTAAGCTTGCTTATGAGCAAAAAAAAATACCCTTTTGGAAACAAAGGCAAAAAATGCTTTGATTTAGCAAAGAAAAGTATAAAAAAAAATTTTTTTAAAGTATTTTTTTTCCGAAATATTGAAAAAATAGCTATCCAAACTATTTCGGAGAAAATTTTCTAAGAATAATAGGTAATAAGTTACATGGATGAGAAAAAACACCTGTTTGGCCAAAATGTCAAATTTTGATCCCCTCTAACTCAGAGAGATCTTGACCGATCTTGGTGAAAAATTGTGTCTAAACTACTATCCAATAGAACTAACCTTGATGCAAATTTTATCCCGATCGGAAGACATCGATTTCAAATGTTGGTGCACTTGACACGAAACCCCCATATGTATAAAATAGAATAGTAACACAATGTGCAGTGAGGCTTCATGTCCCATCGGCAGTCGATAAAGACAGCAGTTGTCTGTATCGAGAGTTGAGTATATGAGTACATCAAGATTTCAGTAGGCGGTAGGATAACAATGTATGGTCCCATGGTATTTTTGACGGAACAGCTTGGTATTCATGTCGTGGCGCTGTTGTCTTCAAAGATAATGGGTAGGATTAGCAACGTCGTTGGATCATCGGCAACAGTCAGCCGATGGCCGCTGGAATATCGGGAGGCTGCTGGATTATATATAATGGTGACAACCTGAGTCGATAATCGTTTAAAATGTTTTTGAATTTATTTCTTTGCATTAAAGTGAACCGACGCGATGTCCTGCTGAAGCCAGGCTACACTTTATCCATACCAGCTCTACATACTTATCCTAATTGGTGCTTCAACTAATTGAGAATCAATAAGTCAGGTGCTCCCATTGTTATCTAAATAAGCCAATAATGTTTTATCGTAATGCTAAGTATAGTTAAAAGCTGGTGTGGATGGTGTCAATCAGTGTATTATTAAAGTTTCTTTATGTCGTTCAGTTATTTATGTATGTTGCGGATGGTGGATATCATTTGCGATGTTATAATATATGAAAATAAAATTTATATATACTTCCACAAATTTGTAAGGTGCGAGCAGATTCTATGTGCTATGGATGGATAAAATTGTTTGAATGTTTGTCACATGTTGGTTTTGGTCTTCCACTATAAAAATATCATACGAGAGGAAGTCATGAGAAAATAGTTGCTAATACCAAAAGAAAAATGATTTAAGAAGAAGCTGAGGTGTAACAATAGATGCGCAAAAATCAAAGATTGGAAACTATAGCGACGGAAATACAGCACGGCGGTTTCTTAAGTATTTCAGCGCTCTTCCAGAATAACTCAAATTTATTCAACTTTAATAAGAAACATACATATGTATACATACAATGTAGATTCTACATACATACCACATACTGTTAGTTTTATTAAGTCAGCGTGAAAAATATATGAAATTTTGCAAATTATTTTTTAACAAATAGACTTCATACAAAATGTCATTCACACTGCATAAAATTATTCTTCATAACACAGACATCATTAAAAATTCCATAATGTTTATTTCCATTTTATCAAGAGGCTTAAGAAGCTCACAATAAATCATGTTAAATAATGAGGAGAAAGAAAGAAATGAAAATTTAAATGATATATTAAATTTTTTGATGATAAATTCTGACCTATTAATTACAAAACAGCGAAAAATTACACGAAAAAGTTGTACGCTTCCTTACAATGCATACTTAATACACATTTTAACTTATTATCATATGATAGTGATGCAAATGTTGAAAACTAAAATAAAATTTTTATATAATCACAAAACTCATGAATTCATCCTCGTGTTTTGAATTAAAATAAATATATATTTGAAACGCTTTAATAAAATGTTTAAATTCTGTACATATTTTTCATTTGTAGTCTAATTTTCTATTCGTTTTTGTAAGAGAAAAATATTTTTCTTTATCATCAAATACTTTAATCCCTTGAGAAAATCCATGGTTTTATCTGCATCACAAAATTTCGGATGTGGTTTTTTGAATTTTTTTTTTTTATTTTTTTATATACTCTAAAAGTAAAATATGTATTTATTTAGATTTCACGCTCTTCTCAATGATACCAATTATTTATTTGGAATGTCGATACTTTAATTATTATTTAATACGATATGTATGCCCTTTTCCCCTGAGTACCCTCCAACTTATTGAGCTAAATTTTGAACAGAGATGCTAACTTATGCTTTTCGCGTTAGGTTAAGCGCATTTCGATGACCCAAAAAGCTAACTTTTTCCATTTAGCACCTTTTATAAAGAACTACAAATTGGTGCTTTCCGTTATCATGCACTTGGTGGGCCTACATTTTATCAGATGTTATTAATGTTACGAGAATTACAAGTACGATAATTACATGAGAAAAATGAGATTAAATTTTGAAGAATTAGGTAAACAAATTGTCAAACTAGAGTAAATTGAGTTCACAAAATCTGATATCTTTATAAAGATAAAAAGGGTGACACATTGAAAGTGCACATTGGAAGGTAGAAATATTCTGATTATGTATGGAATGAAATAGCCTGCATATGGCCCAGCGGCTTTGAACACAGGCCCATGCTCCTTTCATGAAATTCTCGATGGCATTTTGGCAAAGATGTTGTTCTATCTCATCGATTACAGGTTGTTTCTCGGCCTTGAGCTCAGGACTTATTTGCGGTTCATTCTCCTGGACCTGAGATTAAAAAAGTCCCAAAGGAATAAATCGTACGGCTGTAAATCGCACGATCTTGGCGGCCAATTGCCATCCAGTTGATGCTAAAAAAACCCACAGTAGTGCACAATTGGGTCTCCCTTTATATTAATTTTTAATTTTTTATTTTTCATTCTTAATTTTTAATTTTTAATTTTTAATATTTAATATTTAATTTTTAATTTTTAATTTTTAATTTTTAATTTTTAATTTTTAATTTTTAATTTTTAATTTTTAATTTTTAATTTTTAATTTTTAATTTTTAATTTTTAATTTTTAATTTTTAATTTTTAATTTTTAATTTTTAATTTTTAATTTTTAATTTTTATTTTTAATTTTTAATTTTTAATTTTTAATTTTTAATTTTTAATTTTTAATTTTTAATTTTTAATTTTTAATTTTTAATTTTTAATTTTTAATTTTTAATTTTTAATTTTTAATTTTTAATTTTTAATTTTTAATTTTTAATTTTTAATTTTTAATTTTTAATTTTTAATTTTTAATTTTTAATTTTTAATTTTTAATTTTTAATTTTTAATTTTTAATTTTTAATTTTTAATTTTTAATTTTTAATTTTTAATTTTTAATTTTTAATTTTTAATTTTTAATTTTTAATTATTAATTTTTAATTTTTAATTTTTAATTTTTAATTTTTTATTTTTAATTTTTAATTTTTAATTTTTAACTTTTAAATTTCAATTTTTAATTTTTAATTTTTAATTTTTATTTTTTAATTTTTAATTTTTAATTTTTAATTTTTAATTTTTAATTTTTAATTTTTAATTTTTAATTTTTAATTTTTAATTTTTAATTTTTAATTTTTAAGTTTTAATTTTTAATTTTTAATTTTTAATTTTTAATTTTTAATTTTTAATTTTTAATTTTTAATTTTTAATTTTTAATTTTTAATTTTTAATTTTTAATTTTTAATTTTTAATTTTTAATTTTTAATTTTTAATTTTTAATTTTTAATTTTTAATTTTTAATTTTTAATTTTTAATTTTTAATTTTTAATTTTTAATTTTTAATTTTTAATTTTTAATTTTTAATTTTTAATTTTTAATTTTTAATTTTTAATTTTTAATTTTTAATTTTTAATTTTTAATTTTTAATTTTTAATTTTTAATTTTTAATTTTTAATTTTTAATTTTTGGTTTTTAATTTTTAATTTTCAATTTTTATTTTTTATTTTTTAATTTTTAATTTTTAATTTTTAATTTTTAATTTTTAATTTTTAATTTTTAATTTTTAATTTTTATTTTTTAATTCTTAATTTTTAATTTATAATTTTTAATTTTTAATTTTTAATTTTTAATTTTTAATTTTTAATTTTTAATTTTTAATTTTTAATTTTTAATTTTTAATTTTTAATTTTTAATTTTTAATTTTTAATTTTTAATTTTTAATTTTTAATTTTTAATTTTTAATTTTTAATTTTTAATTTTTAATTTTTAATTTTTAATTTTTAATTTTTAATTTTTAATTTTTAATTTTTAATTTTTAATTTTTAATTTTTAATTTTTAATTTTTAATTTTTAATTTTTAATTTTTAATTTTTAATTTTTAATTTTTAATTTTTAATTTTTAATTTTTAATTTTTAATTTTTAATTTTTAATTTTTAATTTTTAATTTTTAATTTTTAATTTTTAATTTTTAATTTTTAATTTTTAATTTTTAATTTTTAATTTTTAATTTTTAATTTTTAATTTTTAATTTTTAATTTTTAATTTTTAATTTTTAATTTTTAATTTTTAATTTTTAATTTTTAATTTTTAATTTTTAATTTTTAATTTTTAATTTTTAATTTTTAATTTTTAATTTTTAATTTTTAATTTTTAATTTTTAATTTTTAATTTTTAATTTTTAATTTTTAATTTTTAATTTTTAATTTTTAATTTTTAATTTTTAATTTTTAATTTTTAATTTTTAATTTTTAATTTTTAATTTTTAATTTTTAATTTTTAATTTTTAATTTTTAATTTTTAATTTTTAATTTTTAATTTTTAATTTTTAATTTTTAATTTTTAATTTTTAATTTTTAATTTTTAATTTTTAATTTTTAATTTTTAATTTTTAATTTTTAATTTTTAATTTTTAATTTTTAATTTTTAATTTTTAATTTTTAATTTTTAATTTTTAATTTTTAATTTTTAATTTTTAATTTTTAATTTTTAATTTTTAATTTTTAATTTTTAATTTTTAATTTTTAATTTTTAATTTTTAATTTTTAATTTTTAATTTTTAATTTTTAATTTTTAATTTTTAATTATTAATTTTTAATTTTTAATTTTTAATTTTTAATTTTTAATTTTTAATTTTTAATTTTTAAATTTTAATTTTTAATTTTTAATTTTTAATTTTTAATTTTTAATTTTTAATTTTTAATTTTTAATTTTTAATTTTTAATTTTTAATTTTTAATTTTTAATTTTTAATTTTTAATTTTTAATTTTTAATTTTTAAGTTTTAATTTTTAATTTTTATTTTTAATTTTTAATTTTTAATTTTTAATTTTTAGTTTTTAATTTAAATTTTTAATTTTTAATTTTTAATTTTAAATTTTTAATTTTTAACTTTTAACTTTCCAAAGGCTGGACCGATTATTATCAAATTTTGTGTCTACGATTAAGTTGATTCGAGAATGGCTTAGATTAGTCTTGGTGTGAGATCAGATCACGAAGTAGTTATTTAATATAATATATATCGTGTACCATGAAAAATAGAGCTCTGATACTTGGTACAACGTCATCAATTATGAAGTCGCCATGCCTGATATCGGTCTTACATCCCCTAGAAAGAAATGATTAAATATCATGTATTTTGGGAACTATTCGTATTATTGGGAGAGCATATTTCTGTGATTCTATTAATGAAAGTAAAATTATTCAATATCAGAGATCTCAAGTACTACGACAGGGAAAACTTTGATACTTTGTTTGACGTCATCCTGTCCGAACTGGACAGGATAGGAACTTGTGTGAGTGGGCGTGTCGCCTCCAGTACAAAATGCATTTTCAATATTATCTTTTGGGCATATATGAGGTTTCCCATAGCGATTCTGCCGTTTAATCCAGCCGCTTTTAGCGATTGGATTGATGAATCGAAGGTTTAAATGCTCGGCTCCAAGAGGCGAGATTTTGTGAGGGTCTCAGCTGAATAAATTGCATCAAGTACGGGGGACGTTCCATAATATTTGGGGTTGCTTTGCTGGCGAAAATGTTGGCGAGTTGTGCAGAATAGAAGGAATACTCGATAAAACCAAGTACAAATCCATTTTGAAACATCGTGTCATGATCACTGGATTAAGAATTGTGGATCGGAAATGCACATATCAGCAAGACGTTGACTCAATACATACAGCAAAAATTTGTAAGCATTATTTAGCGTTCGAGAAAGCAGCCATAAGCTGTAAAGTTGTGGAGTGACTGACCATCACAGTCACATAACCTCCTATAGAGTTACTATAGGATGAATTGGACAAGAAGGTTTTAACTACTTGTCCTACATCTAAGGCAGACCTGTGGAATAAACTGCAGAAAATACAGAACCCGCTCATGCAAGAAACTTCGAAAAAATTTATTCAAAACTTGCTGAGACTATGTCGTGAAATTATATGAAATGGAGGCGGTCACATTGACGAATCTAAAATTTAAGAATAGAGTGTTGTTTCAAATAAATATTTATTTAAGTGGTAAAAGTAAATAATAAATAAATAAATAAATAATAGTAATAAATAATAATATGTTTTAAATTAAAATAAGATAAATAATTGTAAAATTAAGGAGATTATGGACATTTTAAGTTCAAGAAGGAGGGGTTGCAAGTACTTTTGGAGTAATATAATATATTGAGAATTGGTGGTATCGGATCAGTAGGCATGGCACCTTATGTACAAAAACTTATTGAATATCAAATATTTGCTTTGATCAAAAATCATCTGATACTTTGAGTGGCTTATCTGTTATTAATGTAAGTATCCGTGTTGAAAATGGGTGGAGATGGATAACTGGGCATGGTAGTTCCCATAAAAAGTAATTATAGAATCATAAAAAAAACTTTGGTTGCTATTCGGAAATTCTTATTATGGACCGATTCAGCTCAAATTCACACCGTATAATATTTAAATAAAATTAAAGTCTTTGGCAAAGCTTATACCAGATAGGTGGCACTCTCAAGGCAAGTCGATGCATCATGGATTTGGAAAATTCATGCTTCACTCATAGTTAGTTATATGAAGAAACAACATTTTTGACAATATTTTCTTTACAGTAAATTTTAACTTATATGGACCAATATTAATTTTGTTAAATCGAAAATAAAATTTTGTTTTAAATAAAACATATTGTATGTCATGGCTTTAAAAAAAACTCCTACCGCTATCGAAAAATACCACAAGAGTTCTTGGAATATAATAACTATTTTAATTTATAAAAATACAATAACCAAATTATATAAAAAAAAATTATTATTATGTTATATAAGAAATTTTAAAATATGAAAAAGGAATGTAACAGTACAGACATTTCCTTAACAATTTAATGCTACGTAAATGGAAAATAAAAACAGAACTGATATTTATTGGAGCAATTTAAAACAATATTTGTTAGAAAATGTCGAAATACTTCTCACATCTTGAATTATTTAACTTGCTCCTCTTTTTTTCTTTTATTTTTGTTTCTTTTTTTTAAACAATTTTACACAACTCTTGCTTTCTTTTTAAATAAGATATAGAAAAATGATTGATATAAGAAATTTTTAAATATTTAGTTGCCTTACTAGCCTCTATTAAGCCTTTACCGGCGCTGAGGCCAAATATTATAAGTGTTTGTAATTAAATTATATTTTGAAATAATAATAATAAAAAAAAGTTAATTGTCAAGTTTCGTTATAGATATATTTTATACCCTCCACTCCAGTGTGCAGAGGGAATATATAGAGGTTTGTAATTCCGTTTGTAATAATTAGAAAAAAATCTGGACCTCATAAAATATATATATATTTGTGATCCTTATAACAAGCGAAGTTGATATAGCGATGTCCGTCTGTCCGTCTGTCCGTCTGTCCCACTGTCCATCTGTGGAAATTACGATGACGGCTTCAATCGGACAACTAGGTTGCTCGTTGGCATAATATATGATTCACTAACATCCTGAGAAGCTCACTGTTTAAAATCATCTAAACCAGTTCATCTGGTCCCGAGAATTGAACGAAGGAGTAAAAAAAATTCTTGAAAAAATATGATTTGCCTATGTTGTTCTTGTCACGATAACGTTCTCAATAGGATAGCTAGGGCGCTTGTTTTTAATGAAAATGATTCACCAACATCATGAGAAGGTCTTTGTTTTTTAAATCGTGACAACAGGTTTCATAGGTGCCGAGAAATCACTGAAAAGGTAAAAAATATGATGTTTTCCTATATTTTTATTCTAAGTTTTGTATTTTGTCATAGCTGACTGTACTTGTTGTTTTTTTGGTCGTTGTGGTAATAATATAAAAATTCACCAAGATCAATATTTTTTGGTGTAATATTTAAGTTAATTAATAAATGAAACTATATAAAATCAATATCAATATTCTGCGATTTTTACAACATCACAAAATGTTACAAATTGGTACATACTACTGTTGCAAATATCAAAATACTATAAATAACATTCATATATTTTGTATATGTATATCCATAATAAGCGCATATTTAAAATAATATAAATATAAATTATTTTATTTACACAAAATACTGCAATTTTTAGGGTTGCAAAAAATAGCATGATTTTAAAGGTTCTACTTTTAGTACATACTTGCAATCAAAAGTAGTAGTGAAACCATAAAATAATTACCCTGTAAAAAATTGGTGTTTAAAAAAATTTTTTTTTGCCAGATGTCAAAAAGAGCTAAAACTCGAAAAGAAAGAAAAATAACATAAAAAATAAGATAACAATATCATAAGAAAGAACTACATTAAAACAGCATAAAAAACCAACAGATATAATAAAAAAATATTTTTGCAATTCTGTATAATTCATCTTTTATATGGCTAGATGTGTATTTAAAATTTACACAATTAATTAAAATGGCTTGCAAATGGGATCTTATAACGCAAACATAATTTTGGTTGTTGGTTTTAAAAGATTTTTATACCCTATACCACTATGTGGTTTGGGTATAATGACTTTGTGCTGCTGTTTGTAACTACCAAAAATATTTGACGTAGACCCATCTTTTATTATACCGATCGAATCAGAATCACTATCTGATTCGATTTAACGTTGTCCGTCCGTCCGTCCGTCTGTGTGTCCATGTATAGCTTTTAATCAAACTGCATGTCGCAAATATGAATATATTTTGATGAAATTTGGTAGATAAGCTTTTATCGGCCATAGGATGAACACCGTTGAAATTGGCGAGAATCGGTCCATTTTCAGACCTAGCCCCCATACAAATGACCCCTATGAAATCGATTTAAATTGCCATAAGATCCAAATTAACATATAAATCTTAGTCAAATTGGGTTTGTATGTATTTATTACATCCGTTAATCAATAGTCCAAAAATGGACAACTCTTAGTCATAGGCCTCATATAGAGCTGTTTCCCGATCTTCACTTAAATCTATCAAAAAACAAAAATATTGCACTGGTTCTTCTCAAATTTTGTTTGTATATATTTTTGCAAAATACAAGAGACTTTACCAAACATGGTCAGGATCGGTCCATTTTTGGGCCTAGTCCCCATATAGATATAACATCCGATATGAACTTTTTCATATCTGGAGTCAAAAAAATTAATAAAAATCCCACTCAAATCTGGTTTATGCTTATTTTCTATATCCAGTTAGTTGGGCCTGAGAGATAGGGTCTCTAAACGCATGGTATAGGGTATTGTATAGTCGGTCTATACCAACTATAATTTTCTTACTTGTTTTTTAATACATTGTTTATTAGCATATATACTTAGATCTGATTTATCGCAATTTAATATTATTTCACAAGCCTTGCATCTGCATTTAAAATCGTCATCTTTGACCGGTTCCATCGCATTAGCTTCTCGTCTCTCAACTAACTTGAGTAAAACCTTTGTTTTCTGTATTTCTTTGATGTGTTTTCAGCATCATCGAAAAACGAATCGGACATTTTTCTAAAATTAATTATATTTAAATTTATAATATTTTAATGTTCTTTTTATTTACAAACTTAATTAATAAAATCGAAGAGATCTTCAAAGATGGCGTACGTATAAAAAAGATGCACAAAACAAATAAACTGTAAACTGAAATGTTTTTTTTTTAATTTTTTAGCAGATGGTTCCGTTTATTTTTTAAAACATATTAAATATGAACTAAAAATTAATGTTGTACTAAAGATTCTACAAATTAATTCAATCAAAAATTAATTAATTCCACAAAAATGAAATAAAATTTTATAATATCACACGTTTTGATTTAAAAGCAAACAGTTGTAATAAAAAATGTTCACGTAATTTACATTTTGTAATGTATCCATATACACTAGATATAGAAAACAAATAAAATCTCTAGATACTATGAATAAAATAAATTTCTTGAACCAATGGAAATACCAGATAACAAAATGCGGACTAATAAATAAACGGGTGTTGTGTTTCAATATATTTTTTTCATCGAATGTAAGTCACATTATTTAATAATATGTAGTCTACATTTAAACGGCATACTTTAAATTAAATAAACACAAAAATAAAATATTACACTTATAAATTTTTTATACATGATAGAATGGTAATATATTTATATGAAGATGTCATATGAATCGATGACAACTAAAATATTCTGACACACATTCTTTCAAGAATATTTATGTAGAACTATTAGATTCCAGCCCTCAAAGATTCCAGCCTAAAGACCCTAAAAGTATGCTAATCAATTATAGCCATTTCACAAATCAACACAAAGAACAAACTCATTTTTATTACAAACACATTAACAAATTTAATAAACACACACACATAGCATAGTATAGTTTTATGTATGTGTTAGTAGCAACTTTAAATACGATTTACTCAAAATTAAGAGAAAAAATTTAAAAATCTGTAAATCTACAAATCGGCTAAAAATAATACTTTTCAAATAATATACGTTTGGTCAAAATCGGTATAAGACGGTAGAACAAAACATCAGTCACAAGAAATCGCCTAGCCTATTAATATTATAGATAAAAAAAAATTTTAAAATTACTATAGGAATAAATAAAGTATATAAGCTTGTGAAAATTAGTAATATGAATCAATTAATAACAAGGAATAAAAATAAATAATCAATTATAAATCAATGAATATGAACGAATAATCAATTAATAATGAATTAATAATTAACTCTAAATCGTATACAATAACTCTAAATTCTTAATAATAAATAATATAAAAAAATTAAATATCAGACTGCACCTATCTGCATGGCAGAGTGCTTTGGGCAGTCTGAATATTTACTACAATTAATATAACAAGAATCTCCTTAAATTATTAAAATTGTTTAAAATGAAAATCCTTGAAACCACATATGTATTAAAAACAAATACAGCAAAACTTCGATATAACGAACTTCGTTATAAGAAAAACTCAATATAACGAATTTTCTGCTGAGTTCCTTGAAAAAATACCTTTATTGCATAGTTTTTCATAAAAAAATGCTCTATAGCTATAACGAAGAAATTCTAAGCTATAAAGCCTCTATGTAGCAAAGTATTCTTTCAAAATCCTCTATACAACTAAATCATAGTTGAGAAATATAAAATTCTAAGTATGTTAGTCGTTAAAGTCTCGTTACCAAAAGCCTCTACATTACGAAGTGTTGATTCTATAGCCTCTATACAACGAAGTGAGAATAAAGTAAAATTAAATTGTAAGCTAAACGGTAAAGTATAAATGTGTTTGTAGCGCATATGTAATGAGTCAGTTTTGTTTGAATTCTTGTGCATTAGAGCGTAAATCAATTGCTATACGAAAAAAGATTTCTATAATTGATACCGTTAATCGTGATGGCAAATCTAAGCAAGCAATTGCTAAACAATTTAATATATCGCCAAGTACTCTTTCCACAATTTTTCAAAATCTGGAGATTATTTGCAACGCTAAACCTTTAAAGTGCAAAAGAATTCACCTTGCAGAATATGAAGATGTTGAGCAATGTTCGAATTCAGAACATTCCTTTAAGATGAACCGATGATGAAAACCAAAGCTGAACAGTTGCAGTACGTCTGGGACATAAAGATATTAAAGCTAGTAACGGTTGGCTTGATAATTTTAAAAAACTCCATGATATCGAATTTCGAAAAGTGAGTGCAGAGAGTACCAGTGTAAGTGATCAAGTTTGTTCTGAATGGAAAACATTGTTACCAGTTTGTTGGTAGAATATGAGCCGCATAATATTTTAAATGCAGACGCGACTTGATAGTAAAGAAAGATAATATATATTATTTACTGTAAACAATACAGGCCCTGAGAAGAGAAAATTGCTCGTAAACTGCCATAAAAAATCTTTTTTATTACTAGAAGTTTACACATCTCATCCGCGATCGTACTCACATGATTTTTAATATTATTTAAATTTTTTTTTAAGGTGTATTCTCCATACAGTATTACGTTGTCCACATGGTATTATCTCACCGAAACAAATAATCGAATGGAGACCACAATCCGAATTATCCGGATTACTGGCAAAACTTTTGATTCTCTTATACGTGTATAAAAATGTTTTAAAATAAGCAGTTAATTGTTGTTTTGCTAATATATATATTTGCTTACTTGAATACTAACGTACTTACTTCATCTCCAATTTGAACTTTTTCTATATAAAATAAATATCGTTCTTTGTGCGCTCTCTCTACTGAAGGCATTTTGCAACAATACCAAATCAAACCAAAACAAGTAAGAAAATTATAGTCGGTATAGACCGACTATATGATACCATATACCATGCATTTAGAGATCCTATCTCATAGGCTCAACTAACTGGACATAGAAAATAAGCATAAACCAAATTTGAGTGGGATTTTTATTATTTTTTTTTTTTGCTGCAGATATGAAAAAGTTCATATCGGATGCTATATCTATACGGGCATTAGGCCCGTAAATGGACCGATTCTGACCATGTTTGGTAAAGTCTCTTGTATTTTGCAAAAATATATACAAACAAAATTTGAGAAGAATCAGTGCAATATTTTAGTTTTTTGATAGATTTAAGTGAAGATCGGGAAGCAGCTCTATATGGGGCCTATGACTAAGAGTTGTCCCATAGGTATAATTTTTGGACTACTCATTAATGGATGTAATAAACGCATACAAACCCAATTTGAGTAAGATCTATATGACAATTTGGATGTTATGGCAATTTATGTCGATTTCATAGGGTTCATTTGTATGGGGGCTAGGTCTGAACATGGACCGATTCTCACCAATTTCAATAGCGTTCATCCTATGATGGACGGACGGATGGACGGACATCGTTAAATCGAATCAGTTAGTGATTCTGATTCGATTGGTATAACAAAAGATGGGTCCAGGTCAAATATTTTTGGTAGTTACAAACAGCAGCACAAAGTCATTATACCCACACCAAATAGTGGTGTAGGGTATAATTAAATAATAATAAAGAAGTGCATTGAATAGCAATCTAACAATACCTGTTAAAATCTAACTACGTTTTGTGTAAAACAATAAACAAAAACATTATAGTTTTTATTCAATTCGGATGAAAAAGTTGCAATCAATTAGGATTATAGAAAACAAAATGAGTTGAAAAATACAGTCTGTATTACGGGATTACTCGTATATGGATTAATGAGGTTATAGTGCACAAAATATTTTAAAGATATTTCATTATTTAGTATTGATTATATTTTATTTATTTATTTGATGACCTACATAATACAAAATAAATTATGAAAAATATGACAAAATATTAAATGCATAGAATACATTTTTCCAAAAATGATTGGCTAGTTAAATTCTCTTTAAATAATCTGTTATCATATTTATAATATATAATGAAGCTGTTAATATTTAAAAAGGTGCAACAGTATAGAATTTTTTCGTTTATTCAGAATAATTATTGTTTATTCATGTTAACTATTTATTTATACTAATTTATATCATTTAAAATCTTATTCACAAATACTTGATTTTTGTGTAATAACATATTTTATTTACTGAACATTTATATACTTGCCAAGTGAACAATTTTGATATAAAAATTAATTAAATTTATACATAAACTAGTTCGAACATCGTTAAGAGCTGACGTATGTGTTAGCTTCAATATAATAAAGATAAAAGTGTGTGAAGTTGATATGAAACTGATTATTCACTTCCCAAAGAAAAGAGCTTATTAAAATATTGTATCTTATGCATAGGGTAGCGTACCATAAGTCCTTAAAATACGGTTAGATTTCAAATATATGTGAAAAATTGAAAAACCATCAGATCTTTCATCCTACTAAACCTGAGATTGATTCGCTCAAAAATACGAGTCCCTTACTTTTGCTTCATCAGTCTTACTTATATCCAACCGGCAACACATTTGGAGACAACCATTTAGGATACTTTCCCTGTTAGTTATTGGGGTTCTTTAAAAAATAAATGAACATTTGGAACATCTTATTTTAAATCCTCACTGTCACATCGATTTGTCTCATTAACAGTATTTCATATTTTGAATTATTTAACACAAGAGTTCATCAGTTTATTTGTGCATAAAATTCTCACATAATTGAAATTAATTTTCATGTTCTCTTTTCGTATTATTTACAGTGTGAAAACAGAATTGATGGAAAACGGCGCCAATTCAACGTTATTCATTGCCAAAATCAATAAAGTCGATTCCGGAAACTATACGTGCTCAATTAGTGATTATCAAAACTATACTATCGTAGTACATATATTGAATGGTAAGTAAAGCGGATAATACGTGAAAATACTTTATAAATGTGCGTAAAATAGGGTGACGCTACGTTGTACGAAAGATTTATAAACTAGAAAAATTTTAAAGTACTAAATTTATTGTAACGCTTTACTTTTTTTAAAAATTTATATTTTGTATAAAAAAATAACTAAAGACAAGTAGTTTAATTATCTTAAATCAGTACTCAATCGCTTAGTTGAAGAACTTCGAACTTCAGCGATCAAATAAGAAAGTTATAAATTTTGCAAAGTTAAAAACCAAATAGTGGACAATTTTAATAAAAAATTCTGCACGGTAGGATGGATCGCTAAATTAATTGATCAAAGTTTACTTCGACTCAATTTCAAAGGCGATCGGGTAAATTATACAGGCTCCCCAGCCACTGAAATTAAAAATTTAATTTATAAAATAAGTTATTTTTTAAATTGATTATTTATTATATAAAGGATATCGGTAATCTCTAAATACGATAAGGACGAATATATTTTGTATAATATCAAATAATTGTACACATTATCTTGATATATTTAAAACGTTTCTATTAGTTTGCTTTATTGTCTGTTTGTTTATTGGGTACAAATTTTTTAATATAATTTAAGCCAACTTTCCGATGAGTTTAGCATGACATGGAGGATAATGCAAAATAAGTTAATAATTTTTAAATATCAAGTGGCTGTCGCGATGATAAACAAATTCATGAAACTGAATCCAGTTTACAAGTTATTAATACAAGTATCCTAACCTAATAAGGTTACAATCAGGCAAAACTCAGAAGAAGAAAATAATTATTTACGAACAAAAAAGAATAAATTTCTTTCTCCTGTTCCCATGATACTGATTTAAAATGATAAATGTAGGGCACATAAAATAGTAGGTTATGATTGTGATACTCCCCATGTTTTTTTGTTTTAAATCTGTCTAATAGGTCTAGGAGAAATAATTTTATTTTTTAAGTCCGTTTAAAATGGAACATATTACAAAAATGTGGGTAAATGTGGAAATTAAAGAAATAAGCATTAAAGTTACCAAAGACTTATAAACAAATTTCTCCACATAGTGACACATTAAAATAAGTTCGGCTTTTATACCACTAAGTGATCGTGGTATGATGAGTTTGTTCTGATATTTGTAACTGCAAAAAGTTTTAGAGCTATCTTTAATTATGCCGATCGACGTAGAATCACTTTTTGAGTCCATTTAGCGATGCCCGTCCGACCTTACATATGTGTGTCCATGAAAACCTGTAGCATATATGGATATATTTGAATGAATTTCGGTACATAAGCTTTTATCGGTCATATGAATTGGTGAAAAAGGGTGCATGTTCAGACCCAGTCACATGCGATCCAATTATGAAGAACCGTTAAAGAGAATTCTAATTCATAGCTTCCATATAAAGCTGCTTCCCGATCTTGATTAAATCTATAAAAAAAAACAAAAATATTACACAGATTTTTCTCAAATTCGGTTTGTAAATTTTTTAGCAAAAAATAAGTGGCTAACTTTTTCATAACTGTAGGCAAATAATAAATAACAACGCCACTAAAATTTGGTTTATACTTATTTTCTATATCCACAACCCTCCCCCCTTCAGACCGACTAAAATTTTCTTATTTTTTTTATTCTTGATCGACCTCAAAATGTAAAAAAAAGGTTAAAAACTTATAATCGAAATTCGATTTGATCATAAATGAACATACATATAAAATAAACTTAAACCAGATTTGTTGTTGGACAAGAATAATTTCACCTCCGATACTATCATTATATAGAGAATTAAATAAAAAAAAAAAAAAAATGGAGCGATATTCACCGAATTGAACTAAAATCTATATCATTTTTGGCATTTAGTAGATTTGAGTGAAGATATGAGGACTACTTTTTCGGTTGGGCCGAATCTTTGATACCCTGCACCTTTTTCATTTTCAATTTTCATTTTTAACTTATCATTTTCCATTTTCCATTTTTCACTTTTCAATTTTCATCTTTCGGTTTTCATTTTAAGTTTTTCATTTTTAATTTCTCATTTTCCATTTTCCATTTTCCACTTTTCATTTGTCATTTTCCATTTTCCTTTTTTCATTTTTCAATTTTCAATTTTCATTTTTCATTTTCCATTTTTCATTTTTCATTTTTAATTTTTATATTTTCATTTTCCATTTTTCATTTTCCTTATTCCCCTTTCCATGTTTCATTTTTCATTTTTAATTTTTAATTTTTAATTTTTAATTTTTAATTTTTAATTTTTAATTTTTAATTTTTAATTTTTAATTTTTAATTTTTAATTTTTAATTTTTAATTTTTAATTTTTAATTTTTAATTTTTAATTTTTAATTTTTAATTTTTAATTTTTAATTTTTAATTTTTAATTTTTAATTTTTAATTTTTAATTTTTAATTTTTAATTTTTAATTTTTTATTTTTAATTTTTAATTTTTAATTTTTAATTTTTAATTTTTAATTTTTAATTTTTAATTTTTAATTTTTAATTTTTAATTTTTAATTTTTAATTTTTAATTTTTAATTTTTAATTTTTAATTTTTAATATTTAATTTTTAATTTTTAATTTTTAATTTTTAATTTTTAATTTTTAATTTTTAATTTTTAATTTTTAATTTTTAATTTTTAATTTTTAATTTTTAATTTTTAATTTTTAATTTTTAATTTTTAATTTTTAATTTTTAATTTTTAATTTTTAATTTTTAATTTTTAATTTTTAATTTTTAATTTTTAATTTTTAATTTTTAATTTTTAATTTTTAATTTTTAATTTTTAATTTTTAATTTTTAATTTTTAATTTTTAATTTTTAATTTTTAATTTTTAATTTTTAATTTTTAATTTTTAATTTTTAATTTTTAATTTTTAATTTTTAATTTTTAATTTTTAATTTTTAATTTTTAATTTTTAATTTTTAATTTTTAATTTTTAATTTTTAATTTTTAATTTTTAATTTTTAATTTTTAATTTTTAATTTTTAATTTTTAATTTTTAATTTTTAATTTTTAATTTTTAATTTTTAATTTTTAATTTTTAATTTTTAATTTTTAATTTTTAATTTTTAATTTTTAATTTTTAATTTTTAATTTTTAATTTTTAATTTTTAATTTTTAATTTTTAATTTTTAATTTTTAATTTTTAATTTTTAATTTTTAATTTTTAATTTTTAATTTTTAATTTTTAATTTTTAATTTTTAATTTTTAATTTTTAATTTCTAATTTTTAATTTTTAATTTTTAATTTTTAATTTTTAATTTTTTATTTTTAATTTTTAATTTTTAATTTTTAATTTTTAATTTTTAATTTTTAATTTTTAATTTTTAATTTTTAATTTTTAATTTTTAATTTTTAGTTTTTAATTTTTAATTTTTAATTTTTAACTTTTAATTTTTAATTTTTAATTTTTAATTTTTAATTTTTAATTTTTAATTTTTAATTTTTAATTTTTAATTTTTAATTTTTAATTTTTAATTTTTAATTTTTAATTTTTAATTTTTAATTTTTAATTTTTAATTTTTAATTTTTAATTTTTAATTTTTAATTTTTAATTTTTAATTTTTAATTTTTAATTTTTAATTTTTAATTTTTAATTTTTAATTTTTAATTTTTAATTTTTAATTTTTAATTTTTAATTTTTAATTTTTAATTTTTAATTTTTAATTTTTAATTTTTAATTTTTAATTTTTAATTTTTAATTTTTAATTTTTAATTTTTAATTTTTAATTTTTAATTTTTAATTTTTAATTTTTAATTTTTAATTTTTAATTTTTAATTTTTAATTTTTAATTTTTAATTTTTAATTTTTAATTTTTAATTTTTAATTTTTAATTTTTAATTTTTAATTTTTAATTTTTAATTTTTAATTTTTAATTTTTAATTTTTAATTTTTAATTTTTAATTTTTAATTTTTAATTTTTAATTTTTAATTTTTAATTTTTAATTTTTAATTTTTAATTTTTAATTTTTAATTTTTAATTTTTAATTTTTAATTTTTAGTTTTTAATTTTTAATTTTTAATTTTTAATTTTTAATTTTTAATTTTTAATTTTTAATTTTTAATTTAAATTTTTAATTTTTAATTTTTAATATTTAATTTTTAATTTTTAATTTTTAATTTTTAATTTTTAATTTTTAATTTTTAATTTTTAATTTTTAATTTTTAATTTTTAATTTTTAATTTTTAATTTTTAATTTTTAATTTTTAATTTTTAATTTTTAATTTTTAATTTTTAATTTTTAATTTTTAATTTTTAATTTTTAATTTTTAATTTTTAATTTTTAATTTTTAATTTTTAATTTTTAATTTTTAATTTTTAATTTTTAATTTTTAATTTTTAATTTTTAATTTTTAATTTTTAATTTTTTATTTTTAATTTTTAATTTTTAATTTTTAATTTTTAATTTTTAATTTTTAATTTTTAATTTTTAATTTTTAATTTTTAATTTTTAATTTTTAATTTTTAATTTTTAATTTTTAATTTTTAATTTTTAATTTTTAATTTTTAATTTTTAATTTTTAATTTTTAATTTTTAATTTTTAATTTTTAATTTTTAATTTTTAATTTTTAATTTTTAATTTTTAATTTTTAATTTTTAATTTTTAATTTTTAATTTTTAATTTTTAATTTTTAATTTTTAATTTTTAATTTTTCATTTTCTATTTTTCATTTTCCATTTTTCGTTTTCCATTTTTTTTTTTATTAATTTTTAATTTATAATATTTAATTTTAATAATAAAAAAAATATGTGGTAAAACTTGCTTAGGCCAATGTGACACGTGCAGTATTAATATACACACAACTGTAATGACTTTAACAATACAAAGAATTACAACATATCTTAAGAAAAACAACAAAAATACTGAAAAATTTTATTTTTTCAAGAGTTTTTTCAAAGTTTCATTCATAGCTCGTGAACCCTTTGACCGATTTCGACGATTTTAAATAGCAACTCCTTTGGGATGTTAATAAACGATTTTATAAGGATCAAGAAAATATATTTTTTTGGGGTCTCAGGAATTTATTTCGATGCGTTAGAAACGGAATGACAAACCTATATATACCCTCTGCCACTGAGATGTGGAGGGTATAAAAATTGTGCTACACGTCTAACTTAGAAACTGATGATTAGTCTAAATAAACCATATAAGATACAATATGTTATAATCCGCATTAAAGGGTAATTCTAAACCTACTGACAAGAATTATTTGTATGCGAGCTAAGTTTGAACATGTAACCCCTTAAGCCAAAATTCAAGGTTACTATGGGCACACACAGAAACCAACGGATGGTTAAGAATCGATAAATCGACTCAGAAAGTTGTTCGGAGGAAGAAAGTGCTTCTGATCCGATCGATATAATAAAAGTTGAGTCTAGGTCACAAAAATTGTTTTGAAATCTTCGTCCATAGTTATATAGGAACAATCTGATCCGGTAAGCGTTGTTTTGCGATATAACTTGTTTCTAGTGAACATTTTGTTGTTAATTATTATGATATGTATTTACCATGTATGGGAGGTGCCATGCCCACTGTTTTGATCCCGCCCATTTTTCGCATAACTTCACGCACTCATCATTCATGAACTCACAGTTTCAAGACTGTCGGGTTTCTATCGTACTGCAGATAACATTTTCTGTATGGGAGCATCCACGCCCTCTAACCCCATCCCGCCATCTTAAATACGACCACCCATATTAATGACCAATTGACGTGCAGAAAGTTTCAAGACTCTGGCCATCTTAGTAACTCCACTTGTTTTTTCCCGTCCATTTTTAGGCCGACTTCTCACATTGCTGAATAAAAATCAAAGAGCTCCAGATATATGATGTTAAAAAAATGTTCAAAAATTTTATATATGGGAGGTGACACGCCCACTTCATATATTCAAAAAAATAAAGCTTATTTTACTTTTCCGATACAAACTTACACACTGTGAAAATTTCAACAACATCGGTCCTATTGTTTAGCCACCTATAAATGTCAAACCCACAAACCCGCAAACAAACAAATTTTCAATTTTATATATGGAGGTTTCATGTCAAGTGACCCAACTTTTCAAACCGATGTCTTCCGGTTGGGATGAATTTTTCATTGATTATTATTACAAATAAATAAAAAAAATAATTTTTCAACATTTCTATAGAAAAAAAGTGATTTTTTTTCCTGAGGTTAACATATTGTGGGTATTACAGTATTGAGGGTATGAAATTTTAGTTAGATATGTTACATACCGTCGGAAAGGATAATTTGTCTAGTTTCTCTTTATACGTTTTATTTTTAGGGTTTTAGAAACACTTACACACAAATAGGAAAAAATTCAAAATAGAGCATATGCTAATAATTGAAAAAGCGTTTTCATGAGTTACAAAACATTTATTTTGATAAATATCTAACTCGTATCCCACCAAGCGACCAAAAAGCTCTCAAAGGAAATAACCTAAGCTTTCTTTTGAGTAAAAAAAGGCCTCTTTTGAAAAAAAAGTCAAAAATTTTTTCATTTAGCAAAAAAAAAAAAAAAAATAAAAAAAATTATTTTTTTTTAAGCTTTTCCGAAAGATTGAAGATATATCTTTCTAAGCTATTTGCGACAAATTTTGCTAAGAGCAATAGGTAAGAAGTTACATGGATGAGAAAAAACACCTGTTTGGCCAAAATGTCAAATTATGACCCCCTCTAACTTACTCTAATTTTGTTGAAAAATTGTGTCTAAGCTACTATCAAATAGGACTAACCTTGGTGCGACTATCATCCCGACCGGAAGATATCAGCTTCAAAAGTTGGGTCACTTGACATGAAACCCCCGATATATAGTTTGAAAATTTTACGTTATTGGTTTTAAGCAATGATGCTAATATCTCATGGGGTTCGAAATATTCTGGGCAGGACCACAAAATTTGATAAAAATCTAGATCTAGAGACGTGGTTATACTTTTTTCAAAATGTTCAGCTAACTCTGCTAACTGCAAACAAACTTCCGTTTAATACCCTATACCAGTCTCTTTTCAGGGTATAATGAGTTTGTACTGACACTTGTAACACCCAAAAATAAGAGTCCAAGACTCATGGTATTGAGTATTGTATAGTCTATCTAGAGCGAATATAATCTTCTTTTTTTTTTGCTATACATACTTTTCATATACTAATACATCTTTTTACCAAAAACTAAATTGTTCATATGAAAGTACATCTATTGCCCATATGTACACTTCTTGGTTTAATTCGAAAATTTAATTCAAAATACTTTTTTTTACCTTATAAGAGAAATTCTTATTAAGAAATATTATTTTTAGAACATATTTTATACAAGTAAATCATAAGAAACAAGTAAGAAATTTTACTCTATCTATACCGACTATACGATACTATAGACCATGCGTTTAGGTGCAACTAACCAGATATAGAAAATAAGCATAAACCAAATTTGTGTGGCATTGTAATGACTTTTTGGCTTCGGATATGAAAAAGTTCATATTGGATGCTATATTTGGTAAGGTCAATTATTTGTTGTAAAAACATATACAAACCAAATCAGAGAACAATCTGTGCAATATATTTGTTTTTAATAGATTTAAGTAAAGATCGGGAATCAGCTTCATGTAGGCGCTATGACTAATAATTATCATATACCATTTATTTTGGACTACTGATAAATGGATGTAATAAACGTACACAAACCGAATTTGACGAAGATCTATATGATAATTTGGATCTTATGGCAATTTAAGTCGATCCCAACAGTTTCCATCCTATGGCTGATAGAAGCTTATATTCTAAATTTCATCAAAATATATTCATATTTGCGACCTATAGTTTGATTACAAGCTTTGCATGGACACACAGACGAACGGACGGACCGACGGACATCGCTAAATCGGCTCAGAAAGTGATTCTTAGTCAATTGGTATACATCACCATAAACTCATTATACCCTGCTCATATAGTCTGATGTCTTATCTTATCTTACATATTGATTTTGAAATAATTTTAAAAAAATATAATAGTGGTGCCTGAGAAGAGAGAATAGTATTGGATTTTTGTGAAATTCCGAAGTAAGAAAAGGAAGAATGCTAAATTCACAGAAAATTTTAACTTCTATTTAAAATGTTTCAGTATTTTTCTGTTATAAGACTAGGCTTTCCACTATTGGGTCATGTGTAAACGAAAAACGAAATCGGCTACACCCTACTACAATTACAGCAATTTTAAGTTGGCTAGCCCGTTAAAAGCTTCAGAAAAAAGCTAGATTTTATTTAATTTTAATGCTTCCATTTGGATGCATTTTCTCATGTTTTCTAAATATTTTTTTCACAAATATTTCAAAATGAAGATTTGACTAAGATCGTTAATTCGGCTAGAAAAGATCAAAAAATCTCTGTTGCCTTGGGCCTCTTCATGTGTGGAGTGTAACCAAACGTACAAACTACTGAAGCAAATGCTACGAATACATCGACCACAACGATAAAAAATTACAGGTATCACACACAAGAAACAAAATTATAATAATAACAATAACAAGAACAACATAGAAAAATCATATTTTACATTTTCGATGAAATCTCGGGCCCTATTAAACCAATTTTGATGATTTAAAACAGCAAGCTGCTCACGTTCTCAATGAATCATCTCCATTTAAAATGAGCAAGGCGTCTGACCTATTGCTGGTGAGAACTGACAGATAGACAGACATCGCTATATGAATTCCGCCTCTTATAAGGAAAGGCAACCTTTTATAATTACACAATATGCGCACTGGTGCAGAGGGTATAAATACAAATTACTTTTGACTTTAGCTGCCCAATGGCTTTTAGAAAAGTAAAATTTTGTTATTTTGAGGTAAAACGTAATCAACATAATTTCAGTATTTATGAAAAGTTACTATAAATCAAATATATATTTAATGTAATTAAATAATAAAAGTAAATTAATTATTTCTAGCATAGCCCAGCCTTCGAAATTCGAGTGGAAATTCTAGGAAATTTTAGGAAATTCTAGGAATTTTTTCATGTAATAAATTATTTTAAAGGAGCCTTAAGGTATGCTAATCAATTTTAGCCAATACGCAATACAACACGGGGTTTTTCCTAATTATAATAAACAACACACAGTACGTGTTTTATGAACAGCTAAAAAGAATTACCCTTCAAATAGGGTATCTTTCGTCAAAATCGGTTATTAATTAAGATAGTGACATCGGTCACAAGAAATTGCCGTGCCTTTTAATGTTTACTAGCAAATTCCAGCCCTCGAAATTCCAGCGCAAATTCGACGAAATTTTATTTTTTCATTAAATAAAGACCCTAAAAGTATGCTAACCAATTATAGCCAATTCACAAATCAATACAAAAAACAAACTCCCCTGTAGGAAATGTCACTACTGAATCAGTACTGATTCACTATTGACACTGTCACCAGTACTAGTGACTTATTATACCCCGACAATGCTTTTTTACTATAGACATTTAACATGTGCGTGT
This sequence comes from Cordilura impudica, assembly GCA_963682025.1. Lineage (NCBI taxonomy): Eukaryota > Metazoa > Arthropoda > Insecta > Diptera > Scathophagidae > Cordilura > Cordilura impudica. Next base: position 133,404,913 of record OY821519.1, on the reverse strand, counting down.
CATTGGAAATCTACTACTGACACTGATACTATTGACTAGGTAGTTCCGTTGGGACCATATGTAGACATTGTCACCAGAGATTCACTAGTGCATTTAAGTAATTCTAGTCTACACTTTTGATACTTTGTCACCAGAGATTCACTAGTGCAATTTAGTAATTCTAGTCTACACTTTTGATACTTTGTCACCAGAGATTCACTAGTGCAATTTAGTAATTCTAGTCTACACTTTTGATACTTTTCTGAATTAGATGTTGTTATTGAAACTGCTGCTTACATTTGATTTTTTATTAAAAAAATTAAGGAATTCATAACATTTGATGTTTTATTAATAAAATTAAATTAAAAAAATGAAGGAATTCATAGCCGTTTTAAATATTAAATATTAAAAGTTAGGTACATTTCAGCCTTTTAGGTAGTATTTAAAAAAAATTAAATTAAATTTCATTAACAAACAAAAGTTTGGTACATTTCAGCCTTTTAGATAGTATTTAAAAAAAATTAAATTAAATATCATTGCAAATAGCTATTTGAAACTAATATTAGTTTTCTTTGCTTGATGAATCGCCTTCACAGTCAAAACTTTCATATTTTTTTGGTTTGCTTCGACCCATTTGCTTTTTTTGGCGCTGCAATGCTCCTCTAAGCGTTTTATCGGCTGATTCGCTAAAAGTTGATATTACGTCTGGATATGGAAACAAAAAACCATTTATAAAAATATTACAAATTTTAAGAACTAAAATATCAAACTTTTTACCTATTAAAGCTTTGAAAACGTTGGCGAAATCACGCAATCTCTTTTTGCCAAAAGAACCATCGACATTAAAATTCATGATAATATTTTGGCCAAATACTTGGTGTAGACTGCGTTCAGCATTACCAGCAAAAAGGGATTTTATTTGTCTTATCTATAGAACATAAGGAAAAAATTAAATTTTATATGTGTATTAATTTCACAATAAAGTCAAAGACTTACGTATGGGTCTAAATGTGTGGCCAAAATTGCATCAAGTTCTTTGAGTTTTTCTTCAGTGTCAATAGGAAAAAATTCAATGAGGTTAGAAGTAACGTCATTTTGTTTTACTATTGCATATAATAAAACTTTGTGCTCCGCCAAAATGTCCAGCAATGTGTTGTGTCGCCTTTCAGCAGCATCTGTGTACATATATATAGAAATATATAAAACTCGCAAAGCCAGCGTTCCAAAATTTAAAAAAATATTGATATTACTAATGATTGAACATACAAAAGCTAAACTATCAACATGAATGTCAGGTGCATTTTGTTTAGAAAAATCATGCGATTTTCAAAACAAAACTGATAATAAATTGTTTTTAACGTTGTAAGTTTATTTTTTATGTAAGTTTAATTATCAAAAGAAATTTTTTAACAAACCTTTATATGAATTAAATTGTGTTGAGAGTTGTTCACAACTAGCACATTTAGAAGTAGCTGAAAAGAAAAAAACAAATAAATAATGCATAAAAGTACATATTTCAGGAATACAAAATTGTAAAATTACCTTGTTGAGAGTAATACTTTAATTTTCCTTTGGAGTGTTGTGGATGGTCGTTCGACATTTTTCTATTAGGCAGCTATGTAAAATGGGTATTATTATAAAATCATTGTCAAAAGGTAGGCATACAAATTTATATTGAATATCGCTCATTAAAAATTTTTCTTTTTCGCCCAAAACGAGATTTGTACTGTAAATGCCTATTTCACAGGAACTGAGGGGTTCTTCGAAAAAACTCCCCAAGTCCAACAAACGTCGTCCTAGAATGTACACATCGTCTTCATTTACTATGGCTTCGACTTTTATAGGAATATCTGATTTAACTGCACAAATATTATTGGGGTCTTTAAATGAAATAAGGCAATCATTGACCAAAGCTCCTACAATTACTCTTCCTTTGTACTTTAATTTTTTTTCTTTTATCTTCAACGTACACTTCGTGTTTTTCTTTTTGGACAATTTGTTGAATAATTGAAGATGGTTTTCGGACATGTTTTTTTAAAATTTGGAGTTTATTTTCGAAGTCATAGGCCGAAAAAGACGATAGAGGTCCATAATTTTGCGCGCAAGATGCTATATGTAATAAACTGTGCACATTAAAAGAAACGCTGTCTTCGCCAAACACAATTGGAAAATTTTCAACAAATAATTCAAGCAGATCGGCCGCTACTTTTGCGTTACTGTAAACGTGTCTTGGACTACTAAGTAGCCTATAAGCGCAATGTAAAATTAAAAACTCATAGTATATATCTTCATGTACGTTGTTGCAAAGAACAATAGGACCAGTATATGCAAGGAACTGATGAAATTCAGTAGCCTTCCAATTATGTATTTCATCTAGTGACCTAGGTTTCCGTGGAAATTCTTTCGAAAAATATTTTCTTAATTTGACGAGCTCCAAAGATATTTTTACTAAATTTTCTTTTGGTGTTTTCTCTCTGGTTTTTTTATTAATAATTCGAACAAGCATCTTTCTTGTGACTCCAAGATCGATTAGATGCATGCTATCTAAAGGTATTTGCGTTACCATATTAAACCCTATTTCTTCAAGGGGAGATTTTTCATTTTTGAATGCTTGGCTTGGTGCTTTGAATACTTTCTTGAAGAAAAGTCATCATCGGAAATTAAAGTCCCACTAGATATACTGTACGTAAGCACATTCCCAACTTTTCTTGATACTTGCGTACACTTAGTGCATCCATGCGATGAAGTATGTCCTGGGACACCACAAATGAATGCTTTAGCCGGCGTGTCGCATGTCAAACAACGGAACGCAATGTTCATTTTCTTGTCATTTAAATAAAATCCATCTTTTAATGAAATCGCTTCATCAACAAAATCTTTACAAAAATCTTTAACACACTTAGGTTTACTAGGACCTATGTATATTCCAATAGGAAATGGTTTTACTTTCTCCTGCAAATTAACGATTTTTAAAAGAATAGGCCACAATTGGATTCGCGAACTTTTAAACAGTGGGATTCCATCAATGTTAATATCTAATTCAATTTCGTCATAATTTGTTAAAACTTGTTCAACATTTCTTAGCTGAGATTCAATCCCTATGTGGCAATAATTTCCTGGAAAAACTTTTCTAATTGAAATTGCTTGCCTTTTACCTAACAGAGCTGCAGCTGACAGAGGAACATCTAGACCTTCCTCCTGTAATATTAAAAGAAGCTTTTCTAAACACTTTCTGGAAGGTGCTGTTTCGATGTACCAATTTCTTATCTTTTCACGCAAACTCAATTTGGCGTTTGGCAAATCTATCACTGATTCCAAAAAATCTTCTACGGGTTCCACAAAATTTTCACAATTTACACTTTCAATTAAATTAATTTCGTTTTCATTTTTTCTATTTTTATATAAAATTGATTGTTTTTTCACTTGACGTTTATAATTTCTCTTACTCATAATGTATGTATGTATAATGCTTAAATTATTTAAAAAACACTTTTATTTACCTTTTAACGAATTTTTTATTTAATTATTTTAAATATTTTTTACGAAGACGTTTATTTTTCTTGCAGACGCTTATATTTTTAACACATTAATAAAAACATTAAGAAGAAGCATGGCTTTATTACAAAGCTTTAATTTTTGAGGCTAAGTTTAGCCGCCGACATTCTTTTAATATTGCTGCCGTCGAACTCGTCAGCTCTTAATTTTTAATAAACAAAAGAAATACAAAATATGAAAAATTGGATTTTATATATACTTTTTAAATTTATAAAGATTAATGTACTGCATACTTCTTATAGCACAATTGAAAAAATACTAGATTAATAAAATCAATTTTGCCGCCGACGAATAATATTGCTTTGGCGGCGAATTAGAATTCTTATTTGTTGTGTATACATTTTTTTTCTCATCAAAGCAAATAAAAAAAATGGAGACACGTTGTTGACAATGTCGCCAAGAAGTCTACAAAATAGTCGACAAAACTGGTGACTTGGAGACACTTGCCCCCAGGTTTCCTTCAGGGTCATTTTCATTACACACACATTAACAAATTTTTAATAAACAAACACATAGCATTGTATAATTATACGCTATACCACTATGTGGTTTGGGTATAATGACTTTGTGCTGCTGTTTGTAACTACAAAAAATATTTGACCTAGATCCATCATTTATTATACCGATCGAATCAGAATCACTATCTGATTCGATTTAACTATGTCCGTCCGTGTGTCCGTCCGTCCGTCCGTCCGTCTGTGTGTCCATGTAAACCTTGTAATCAAACTGCAGGTCACGAATATGAGTATGTTTTGATGAAATTTGGTATATAAGCTTTTGTCGGCCACAGGATGAACGCTGTTGAAATTGGTGAAAATCGGTCCATGTTAAGACCTAGCCATCATACAAATGACCCCTATGAAATGGACATAAATTGCCATAAGATCCAAATTAACAAATAGATCTTAATCAAATTGGGTTTGTATACGTTTATTACATCCATTAATGAGTAGCCCAAAAGTTATCCCTATGGGACAACCCTTACACATAGGCCCCATGTAGAGCTGCTTCCCGATCTGCACTTAAATCTATCAAAAAAGAAAAATATTGCACTGATTCTTTTCCAATTTTGTTTGTATATATTTTTTGCAAAATACAAGAGACCTTACCAAACATGATCAGGAACGGTCCAATTTTTGGCCTAGTGCCCATATAGATATAGCATCCGATATGAACTTTTCATATCTGCAGCCAAAAAAATTAATAAAAATCCCACTCAAATTTGGTTTATCTTATTTTCTATGTCCAGTTAGTTTGGCCTAAGAGATAGGTATAGGGTATCGTATAGTCGGTCTAGACCGACTATAATTTTCTCACTTGTTTTATGTATGTGTTAGTAGCAACTTACTCAAAATAAAGGAAAAAATTTAAAAATCTGTAAATCTGCAAAACGGCTAAAAAAAATACCTTTCAAATAATATACGTTTGGGAATCGGGATAAAACGGTAGAACAAAACATCAGTCACAAGAAATCGCCTAGCATATTAGTATTATAGATAAGTAAATTAATTATTTCCTGCATAGCGCAGCCCTCGAAATTCGAGTGGAAATTCTAGGAAATTCTAGGAATTTTTTCATGTAATAAATTATTTTAAAGGAGCCTAAAGGTATGCTAATCAATTTTAGGCAATACACAATACAACACAGGGTTTTTACTATTTATAATAAACACACACAGTATGTGTTTCATGTATATGTTAGTAGCAGCTTTAAATGGGCATTGCTCCAAAAAAAATTTCAGACGGTGCAAATTTTTTTTTCTGGTGAAGAGCTAAAAAGAATTACCTTTCAAATAGGGTATCTTTTGTCAAAATCAGTTATTAATTAAGATAATTACATCGGTCACAAGAAATTGCATTGCCTATTAATATTTATTATTAATATTGAATTTATGCACATAAACGCAAACATTTTAAACGTATTATGCTAATTAATTTCGATAAAACCAATTTATCTCCAATTCGTAAAATCTTTGTAATGGTATGTACAAGATGTCGCCAAGATAGTTATCGAAAATGATTTATGTTAATACAAGTAATATATCCCGTAGAGTTGAAAAAACCAGAACATATTGTGGTGAATATGAAACAAACGGAGTTCACATTTGAGTTCTGATTATTGAATAGATTATTCTAGATATTCCCCAAGGAAACACACTGTGTACTTTTCTTAATTGCTTTTGTGTATGCCTTGAGAGAAGGTGTGTTAAAGCAATGAGTATTTATAAATAAATTTTCAAACTAATTAAAATGTGCTAATAGCTCATTAACATTATTACATTTGAAATGTTTTTTTGAATTCATTTATATACATTATTGCATTTGTATTTATCTTGCAGGTGAAAGCTTTGCCGAATTACATCATGGCAGTGCAATTAGTTGGCAGCAATTCAACCATCAGACCAGAATAATTTATTATATATTGGCTACTATGTTACAACTTCTACTGCCCGCCTACATACACAGATAAAATTCAAAGTATACCAGAATCAATTTTGGATAACATTCTGTATTTATTTAATAAAACACAGTAATTACGTCTGCTGCAAATTGTGTCAGAATATTGAAAGATTTTTGTGTTCACTTCTTATTTTGTTTTTTTTTATTTAGTTATACAAAAATGTAGTTAAGTTACCTAAACCAAATGAAAAAACAAAAGAAATATTTTGTTTTAGTGAAACAAAACAGTTTTTACTTATTTTGTTATTTTTTTATATTAAACATAAATCTATTTAAAGTTATTTCAAATAACTAAAAAAAAAGTATATAAAAAAAATATTTAATTATAAGACCACTTTATTGTAAATTAATAAATTAAGTTAAAGTAATTGTGTAAATGAAATGGTCCTAACATATGCCAGAATACATACAGATTTACTATGTTGAACATTTTTCACACTGAAATTCACGGACTTTTTAATTTAATTTTTATTATTTTTTTTTTTTTTTTTTTTTTTATAGCTAGAATATCTGTGTATAAATAAATATATTCAAAGAATGGAATTTAACCACTGTTTTTATACAGTGATACATCTGTGTTTTAAAATATTAAAAAAAAATATTATAAATGAATACATTTTCAGATTCCTATAGTATATTTCTAAGCGACTAAAATTTCCAAAAATTGTGCTTAAAAGAAGCAAATTAAAAAAAACTATATTTTGATGGAAATTCACCAAAATTGATTAATGACTTCCAAATTTAGGATAGTAATGAAAATTATAATTAAAATTTCATAATTGGAAAATATATAATTGCTTCTAAAATGTATTTTAGAGCGGAAATATTAAAAACAAATAAGTATTAAATTCGGCTGTACCTAATCTTTGATACCCTCTACGTCGGCTTTAAGCAGCGAAGAAGTGCACCAAATAAAATTCTGGCATAAAACAACAATGTAGGAGTTATATGAAAAGGTAGTCAAAACCCAACGTTATCGCCTAAAAATGTGGCTGATGAAGTGCACAAAGGTATTGGCAAAAACTGTAGTGCATCAACAATTCGGCGTGTGTTACGATCACGCTCAAAAAATTTGGTATCCTGGAATACCGCAATTTTTGCTGACGAGCCAAAAACCACTTAACCTTTATGAAAATATTCGGGTTGTCAGATCAAACGGGGGGAAAAAATTAATTCTACCTTTCTGGTATCTGAATTTCATTATAGTGCCATATGTCTTTGGCAAATCCTCCCACAATCTTAGCAACTAAACACAAAAGAACCAAATTTAAAAAAGTCTTTTTTGAATATTTTGCTTAATTATTTTTTTAATTAATTACATATTTTTCTTTTAATTCGCTATTTCCTTTATTTTTTTTTTTTATTTTCTGTATTTTGTATAACAAATTATAACTATTAATTATTCCTTAGCATTATTATTCCTGCACTATAATTATAAGACTTATTCTTGTTGTACAGGAAAACAAATAATTAAATAAAATAATATTTAAAAAAATGCATACACAAAATGGTCATCGCATGAAAAGTATTTGCAAGGCCTATCCATTAAACAGGCACAGTCAAATTTAAATGATAAATTAGTTTGTGAAAATTGTGTGTTTCAACATAGTTTATATTAAATTATATTCTCATACTATACTCTACTTTTTGTAAAGTTCATAACTTGAAAAATAAAGTTGAAACATAAAAACTTAAAATATTTAATTTCTAAGATAATTAAGTTTTTTTTTTGTCACGCGCGCATGAATGTATGTTGAATGAAGTTAGTTAATAATAAATAATTTATAGTTAAACTACAAATATCTAAAATTTACAAACAATTACTAAGATACACATATGTTCAGCTAGTAATTGCCCATGAGCATTCGTTCTTAAGTCTATTTGAAGTTGAAAGGAATGGACAAATGAATGCAAACATACTCGTATACATCCAAACAAATACTGATAAGCAAATTTAAATAATGTACACATGTCTGTATTGTATTTGCTTTATTTCTCTAGGAATTAAATATTTACATAGTCTGTAACAAATAAATCAAATTATTGAAACAAACAAACACAAAAACATTGAACAAAGAAAAAATTGATCAATAAATAATTTAAAAACCAAAAAAAAAGTTTTTAATTTTTTTCAAACTAGGCAAGATTACAAATTAGGCCAATGGTTATATACAAATCAGTTACTAATATTGTGACCAACCAAATTTTGAAAGACAGTTCGATTAAAAATAAATATTCCCATCACAATAAAATCGAAATATTGTTGATAAAAATATTTATGGGGTCATTCCATACATCACTCGTTATTATATCGTTTTGTTTTCATTCGAAACGTAAACAGAAAAATTATTCTATAAAATATTAAGAACTAGCTGACCCGGCAAACTTTGCTTTGTCCAAGAGAGATTTTTTGATTGAAATAATTTCGAAATTTTTTTTTATCGAAAATTATCGACCGTTAACAGATGACGCAATAATATAATTTGCATACAACACTTTTCGAATTCAGTTGAATTCAATATCTTATAATTATACGCATAGCTGACCCGATGGTCTTCGTCCCGTCCAACATTTGGCGAAAATAAAATAAAACCAAGTATTAATTAAAAAAGAATAGAACAATGATTGTAATCAATTTAATGCTGCATGAATAATTTGTTGTAGCCTACGTTGTCGTTCAAAAATCGCACATTGTGATCTGGCTTCATCCCTTTACCGAGCACGAACTTCTCTTCTTCTCAATCATTGTTGGTCATTGTGTGCTTCGTTGATCTCTTCTGACTGTCGCGCACGATTTCCAACCATTCTGATCGAACTGATACACTTCCAGTAGCACGTTCCTCCTCCGTTTGACGTGTTGCGATATTTCGGTGCTGCGTTGTATCCTGAGAACGCCGGCCAATGTTACCATGAACTCTTCTTGGCATCGTAACAAAAATTACAAAATTATCCGAAAATCAAAAAGAATATACATTTTTAAAGAAACAGTTATTATACCAATTTTTTTAAATTAAAGCGCTTATGTAAGCTTAAATTTAAGTATATTATTTTAAGATCCAACTTTGCTATAAGTTACGTGATGGAAGACCTGGCAAATAAAGTAAATTAAAAAGTCTTTTTATAAATTCACTTCTTCATCTTATACTAACGCAGTAGCAATTAACTTGAATGAACATTGCGGAAATTTAATTTTTGTTATGCTGCTGAAATTGCCATTTCTCTTAAACATTTTCCTTCAAAACGATCCAATATATTAAAGTTCAATAATTACTTTTATGGAAGTAACCCCACCCATTTATCCGATTGCGCCCATTTTCACACTCACACTAATAACTCACACAAATTATCTTCACTTTCCCTTTTATATTATTCAAGGTACTTTTATTATTTTTAAAATTTATTTTATACGGTAGGTGACACACCCACTTGTCTAATCTCGCCCATTTTAGTCAAGGCTAATCACAGAAATAATAGATGAACACACACAAAGATGCCAAGCTCTCCCTATCATTATACTCGGTATATGTACATAATATTTAATCAGTGCTTTGTAGGGGATGTACCCCGCTTACTTATCCGATCCAGCCTATTTTCGTCAGGTGTACTTACACTAATAACAAATGACGTCACATAAAACATCAAAGCTCTCCCTGTCATGATATTGAGTCTGATATTGAGAGATTTATTTTTTTGTAGGTGCCACGCCCACTATTCCGATGACGCTAATTTTTACAACGGCTACTCATAGCAACTAACAGCAAAGTTGCAAAGCTCTCCCTAAAACAGTACTCAAGATATATGTTGTTAAAAATTAAATTTGTATTGGAGGTACCACGCCCACTCCGATACCGACCATTTTCGGTATGGCTATCCATATTAATAATAGATGGCCTTACACAAATTTACAAAGCTCTCCCGCTCATAGTACTCAATATATATGATGTTAAATTGGAATAACCGCGTACAGCGCCATTTGTTGAGACTTTTCGTACTTTTCTTTTTTCCCAAACCTTCGCGTGACAGTTACAAATAAACTAGTGTAGTTTTCAAGTTTTTAGCGGACGAACAAACCACGATTCATTTTTTTGTATATAGATTTTTTTTATAAACGTAACACTTACAATAAAACATAAAAAAGTATGTCAAACTTCAAAACCAAAAACAAGTAAGAAAATTTAGGATACCCTATTGCGTTTAGAGACCCTATCTCTCATGTCCAACTAATTAGATATAGAAAATAAGCATAAACCACATTTGAGTGGCATTGTTTTTATATTTTTGTCTTCGGATATGAAAAGGATTAGGTCGAAAAATGGACCGATCCTGACCATATTTGGTTAGGTCACTTTTTTTTATAAAAACATATACAAACCAAATTTGAGAAATATCTGAGTAATATTTTTGTTTTTTAATAGATATAAGTGAAGATCGGGAGTCAACTTCATACGGGAGCTATGACCAAGAATTGTCCTACAGGGTTTACTTTTCGACTACTGATAAATAGATGTAATAAACATACACAAACCCAATTTGACCGAGATCTGTATGATAATTTGTATGGGGACTAGGTCTGCGCAAGGAATGATTTTCGCCAATTTCAACAGCGTTCATCCCATGGCCAAGAGAAGCTTATGTACTGAATTGCATCAAAATATATTCATATTTGCGGCCTGTAGTCTGATTACAGGGCTTACATGGACACACAGACGGACGGACGGACGGACGAACGGACATCGCTAACTCAACTCACAAAGTGATTCTGAGTCGATCAATATAATAAAAGATGGGTATAGGTCAAATATTTTTGGTAGTTACGAACATCAGCACAAAGTCATTATACCCTGACCGCTAGGTCGGGTCGATTTAAAAATCGCCCAAGTGACAAGGAAAATCGTATTCAAGGGATCAGAATAGGAAACTTTGCCCGAGGAACCATATCTCTAAAACGAATTCTGAAGTCCCGACTTTTGACCCGTAGGATTAAATTTTGAAAAATCCCAACTTGACCCATTTAGAGTGCCCCAATCGATTCCAAATGTTTAACCGACACCCACTAACTTTGGAGTGCCGACCCACCCGTGCCAGTGGCTCACTCCCTGGAACCCCCTGGTTCCCCATACAAAAATTTGAAAAAATCACAATTTTTTGCACTTTACATGAAAAAATCAGCGAAATGGGTATGTTTTTTTCCTTTTTGAAGTTTATTTTTCTCTTTAGAAATTTATTTAGTCAGAACATATGTAAATAAAAAAATTAATTAAACTTAGTAATAGAAAAGAAACTAAAAACATTATTGTTTGAAGTCTTTTTTGCTTTCAAGTCTGGGCAATTTCGCAAGGCTCTCTAATGTCGTCGCCATAACAGCCTCTACATTTTCCGGTATATCATAACATAAAACATCTCTTAATCTTAAGCGCCCCGGTAGGTGAGTAGGTAGCGTGCTTGCCTATCATGCGGGGGTCGTGGGTTCGATTCCCACCAGAGGCTTTGGTCTGTCGCTGCAAAAACCAGCCAAATGGTATTTTTTACCCGGCTTATCCCTGGACCCAAATTAGAATACAAATTTACTTTGTATTGTAATTAATATAAATAAATAAATAAATAATCTCTTAATCTCTTATGTGTGGGTGTATTCGTAATAATATCTGATGTAGTAGTAGGGGTTAATCTCTGGTGAATTGTCCATTGCCTGCATACCTCTGTTTTTGTTGCAATTGCTAGGTTTGGTGTTGTAATTGGTATTTTCTTTGCTTCTGTTGTTTTTTCTTAATGTGTACATTGAGTAATTGAGATCAAAACTTTGTACGCCACTTAATGCAAATGAGCGCAAAATTATTAACATTTTCATTTATCAAATAAACTGTCTTTGATCACAATTTATTTTAGTATATTTAAAAGTTCTTATAGTGTATTTTCTTTTATTTTATTATTTTTATTTGTGTATTTTTTTGTAATTTGTATTCCGTTTCTTGGTGATGATTTATGCACTTTATGTTGTTTTGAATATTTTCGTTTGTTATGATTGGATATACATATGTGGATTTGTGTAGTTAGTTAAAATAATTATGAAATTTTGAATTTTTTGTATATGCAGATTTTACATTGAAGTTTTTTAATTAGGATAATAAAAAAAAATATAAAAATAATGTTGTGCGTTATTACGGTACACAGTTTAAAAATTAGTTTTTAATATATATTATTTCCAAGATAAAATAAGATAAATTAAGGAGCTTTCTTAAAAACACAACCGACTCTCTTGATCGTCGTTCTGTGGGTGTATAATAAAAAAATATCGTGCATGTAACATTGTTAGAGGCTGCTTTGCATGGGGCCATGTAAAAAAATTTTTGAAGGAAAGATTAGCAGTATCAGTTAAAAATTATTTTAAATTTAAATTTTGTATTGCAAGTGTCACTCCCCTTGGTTTAATCATGATTTTGTCCCTTCTAGATATTACACCATCTGAGTAGAAAATTTTAAATAAATCGGTTCAAACATTTTGGCCTGAAGCCTACATAAACAAGCAAACAAATACACATTCAATTTACCCAGGGTAAAAAAATATAGTTTTTTATCGAATGCTGAATGTATTTGTATACTAATACATGAATAAACTCGTAGATATTGTGCATTTCAAAAAAAAAAAAATACTTCATGTTTTTAAATTCATTTGCATTAAAATAACAATTTGCTGTTAATGAAGTATGTATTTATTTACAATTAAAAACATAAAAAAATATATGAACAAAATTTACAATAAAAAATAAATGAAAAAACTCAACATTTTGAAATATACAAACAAATGTATTTATAAAACAAATGAAAATTAATTTAAAAATAATATATGTATATATTTGTTTTTGGTTAATTAACAATATTTTGGTTTTGAAATATTATATTTACATTATTTATTTTTAATAATATACATTGATTGTGTGGTAAATGATATTTTTTTTTAAACAAATATTATTATATCTAATTGTGCATATGTAAATATAACATTTGGGAATGTATAAACTATATGAAATATGAATACAAATAATAAATTCTTATAGAATAGAATATACTCGCATGTACATATGTATGTATAGATCTAAACTAAAAAAATATAAACCACAACTAATTAATTTACTTATACATGATCAATTCTTTATTACAATACATTATACAAAAATTTATTGTGGATATTTGTAGATAGTTTAAATTACTTCAAAAGCGTTAGCAAAATTTCTTATCAAAACTTGTGGCCATTTCTAAAAAAATGCATATAAAAATTTTCTTAAAAGACGGTTAGTTTTCACAGGAATATACTTCATTCTTCTGGCAACAAAGAAAATATTATTAATATTAAAAATAGCTGGACCATTTTTATAAAAGTTTTATAAAAATGTGATAAAAAGAAAATATGAAAATTTAATTTTTAAAACACAAATTTCCAAACTGAAACAAGTAGGATAGTTATGGTAGGTCTAGACTGGGAATATAATACCCTATATTAGGAGTTTCTTCGGTCCTAATTTGATATAGAATTTATTATGTATGAATTTTAATAAATTAGTCGAGCTCGAGGTCACGTTTTTGTTTATAAAATATCCTTTATTAGAGTGTCTAATGTAATATTGACATGAGAGGACCGCAGCGGAAATAAATTTTGTGTGTATATATTTTGTTGTTGTTGTACATACTCCCTGAAGATGTCATTCAAAGAATGACGGAATATTGGAGGAGAAAAATTAAAATAATAAAGATATTTTATAAACAAAAACGTGACCTCGAGCTCGACTAATTTATTAAAAGTCATAAATTTCAAAGGTCGAATAATAATTCATCATATATTTATTATGTATATAAAAATAATATGCAACATTTTTGATCCCTGGTAGATTATCGGGAATCAGTTATACAGGATGGTCCCTCTAATGTTTGCATTTTCAACTACTGGTTATTTTGAGTATGACAACACTAATATCAACTGTGTTTACGAATTCAGCCAATTTACGCTTGAACAACGTTGGGAAACATTAAAAACTTATTTCTAAAGTGGTGAGTATTCCACCGAAAGTATAAGAAAATTCAAAAGAGTGCCTTGCAGGCAATATGTGAACAATATTGTCAATTGAATGAAAAAGTATTCGTAATTAACCACAACGATTGTTTTTAAAAAACCTTAAATCGATTCTCTCGCAAATAAATGTTCGAAGTCCGTGAACATCATAACTCAAAATCTACTTGACCGCTTCTTTTGAAATTTTACACACTATATCTGCACACAAATCATCAGGTAACCGCGAAGAGTTTTTTTTTATTTTTCGTTCCTTTCCCCATTTTCTAACAACAAATTCCCGAAATTTTATAGCAAAAATCGTGTTTTTCACTTCAAAATGCTGCCAAAAAACAAAAAAAAAATATTGAAAAAACTCTTCGTCACTACCTCAGGAAACATGTCACCTTTTAAATGCATTTTGATTTTTTTTATTTGACATGATGCGGTAACGAGTTATGATGTTCACCGCAAAACAACAACGCCTTCGGAGATTCGCTGTCACGAACTTATTTATTAAAATTCTGAATTGAAAATTTTTTCAAAGATTCTTCAAATGTGATGCTATAACGTGTATATGAAATAAATAATCCAACATTATTCATATCTTCAAAAATGAATTTTGAAAATAACTTTTAAAAGCCACGATATTTTTGTAAAAATGATTTGCCTTTTCTTTTTAAAAATTGGTTTTATAAAATTATTGTTATAAAGATGAGTTGTTATTAAATTTACAATTTTATCGAGTTTATAAAAGCACTTCTCTTGCTCGATAATGCTCTAAGTCATCCCCCTGTAGAAAAATTAGTGCAGGTAACTAAAGACGGAAAAATTCTGGGTTATGTTTATACCGCCAAATGTCACCCTAATAATTCAACCGATGGATCAAAATGCTTATCGCAGTAGCATGCTATCGAAAATTACAGCCTTATCTGTAGATTTTGAAACATCTCTCAAAAAGACGGATTTATGGGAAAACTCTCTGCCAATGTTTAATGACTGATTTTATTTTATATAAAAGGAGGAATAAACTGTAGTCCAATAATACGAATTTTCCAATATTATGAAAAGGTCTGACATTATATAATTCGTACTATTGGACGTCCACTGTACGAATATTATGTCAAACTGTTTTAAGTATAAATGAGAACTCAGTTGTTCTGAGAAATATAGAACAAATAATAACAACTAGTTCCACATGGTTTTTTTGGAGTACCGATTAATTGGTGCAAAAAATACACATAAATTTAATTCGTTCTCATAGGAGTCAGTTGTCAGTTGCCAGTTGTCGCTAAATTGATTCAGAAAGTTATTCTAATTCAAAAATTTTGTTATTTAAAAATATCAGCACAAACATATTATACCCTTGGAATAATTACAATCTAAAAGGCAGTTACCTCAGTAAGTTACTTGGATTTTTAAATTTTGTGCACTCTATTTTACTTACCCCCTTTTAAAATTTTTAACAGAAGGTTACTTAATTTTTTTTTATTGGGATTTACTAAAGATATTCAAGAAGTCATGCTTGTAAAGTACAACAGTTTAGCATATAAAATACTGATGGGGTTGGAAAACGTATTTGAGTAGCGAGTGCAAATCTAAACAGATGTACACTGCTATAACATTGCTAAAGGAAAAGTCACCCGAACCGGTCCTAGTATCTGTCAATTTTCCATGACGCTGACATAGGTTGGGTAAATTGGATGCTTGTGAGCTGTATGAGATTAGTTTTGTGACACGTCACCAGCCGTAAATTTACCCAACCTATTACAGTGTAATGTAAAAGTGACAAGAAATTTCAGCTACAAGACGCAAAAGTTCGAAAAAAATTAATAGCTGAAAGTATGACCCATAATGGATAATGATATCGTGAGTTGGCAACAGGACTCGAAAGCTACAAACGACAGTCAATGGAAAAAATTTTATCTTTTTATAGGCATAAAATGCGTTGTGTACATGTGAGAAAATATATAGCAGCCAAAGTGATACTGAGATTGCTTCTTCTGCTGATACGGGCAGAAATGGAAACACAGTTTAAACATTGAACAGCACACAATTCAGAAATGTTCACAGTTTCCGAAATATACTAGCTTAAAAAGTGAACATATAATAACACAGTGCAACAGTCATTCTGTGTGGTGAGAAATTCCAAGTCAGTGTGAAAGTTACAGGCCAGTATAGTAAAATCTTCAAATATTTATCAGCTAAAACTCAAGAACTATTGATGATTTTTCAGAAAATAGCTTCAACAAATCAAGTTTATCGAATGAAATCTTTAAAAAAAATTTAATTCTGCCTCTTTTTTTAAAATTTTTTTGAATAACACAACATTTTCAGTAGTTGAGTAGAAGAGATGAATACGTATGAGTGATAGTCAAACATAAATCATAATTTTTTATTCAATTTTGTACTTCGATATATTAATAAAAAAATTTTATTTAACCCTTAGCTACAATCGTGCAGAAGAATTAAATGAAAAATCATCAATGAAAAACTAAGCAAATAAACATCAAGATAAGGAAGATATATAAAAAATCATCACAAAAGATTGGGCTGAGAATGTCAATCTCCTTAGAGGTTTAACTATACTGACTTGGAACTTCTTACTCCTCCGATAATGATACCGGAAATGCCCTCAGTGTATAATATACACTCAAAAGTGTATTTCGCATATCTAAAATTTTATTCAATGTCATAGTAGATGGCACTAGCGTAGTACGATTTGGCTCAACAATTTTAGGTTATGGAAAGACCCGTAAGGTGGCGCCGCTGAATCGGGTTTTTTAACGAGAACTATTATATGATGTTGATCGTTTAAATGAGTATGCTCAAATAAATAAAGCTAAGTATAACATGAACAAATTTGTAGCATATGTTTGGACCCGACAGATGACGTTAGAGTCCAATAATAAAACGAATAATCAAACTGAAATAAATCTTTGAAGGCAAAACGTTTGCCATATCCAGCTATATTTATAACACGTAGTTCAAGATGTTTGTAAAAAGAGGAGAAGCTTTCAATGCAGAAATTTAAAAAAAAAAAATAAGAATATTCTAGAGCGACTATAAATTACCATATACCATGCATTTCGAGAAATAGAAAATAAGCTTCAACTAGATTATAGTGCTATTATCATTTTTTTGTGGCGTGCAGATATGAAAAAGTTCATAACCGATGTTATTTTTATATGGACCGATTATCACCATATTTACTTTTCTCAAAAACATATATATACCCACACTATATATATATACCCAAAATCTATATTAAGATCGGGAAGGAGCTTTATCTGGGGACCCCACATAATAATTTTATGTGTACTCACATACGACATAAATCGATTTTTTCATCGAAATTTTGGAGGGTTTGAAAATAATTTTAGAGGTATTGTTCCTTGGGCAAAAATATTTGTAATGGCTCATAGTACCAGAATCGCGATGATCCATAGATATTTTTCGGCCCTTACAATTTAACCCACTCAAATACATATGTATATCAGAGTGGCCCTTAAAAATTAAGATGCGATTTTGGGGATAGGTGGGGTCCAATTTGTTACCTTTGAATATAAAATTAATAATTATTTTGGGGATAATAGGATAAAGAAAAGTCGCGCCGGACATCGATTGAAAATTTCTAGTGTGTTTATTTCGGGAAAATATGACTTTTTTGAGATTTTACGAACATTTCGTTCTATAGTTTAAGTTTTCAGACAAGTTATAAGAATTGGGATCAGTATTAAATTATCTTTTCAAAAAGCTATAAAAATTCAAGATCGAATAAAAATTCAGCATGAAATAGCAAATGCCCCAGACCACTTTTGTGCCAAAAAAAAAACTAGGTCATGAAATTTGATAGATAGCATTTTTTACAACTTTGAAAACTTGATTAAAGTCATAATTTTTTTGTCATGAATCGGATATGAAGTATTGTTTCATTACCACGTTGTTAACCTATTGCGCACTGAGAACGAAAATGGAAAATTTTTTTTAATAAAATTTTGAAACTTCTTTTTCAAGTTTTAAAAAATTTTCTTAACAAAATTTAAAAAAATGGATCTGGCAAGAATTTTAGATTTTTTTTCTCAACCAATAATAAGTATTTAGTATAGTTTACTAGAACAATGCATTATTTTTAGGTATTTACTTTTTTAAATATGCCAAAATTCAAAGTTTGGCCTCGACAAGAAATAGGTTAGCGTTATTCGATTTATTCCAAATTCTAGTATTTGCTAAATATTTGAATTTTTTGAATAAATTGTCTTTTATTAGCTTTAGGTCATATGTGACCCAAATCCCGAAAGGGTTAATGGGGTCATATTATTTTTTTCCGAAACCCTAGGCAATTATGATAATATATAGCATTTAAAATTAGAGAACTGAATAATTTTTGATATAAAGAATTTTGAAAGATTACATATACAAAATATTTCACAAATATCTCATTTTTCTCGAAATCCGCAAAAATGATCTCCTTGTCAAAAAAATTCTGGCACTGTGCTTTACCTAAAAATTCACACAGTTCATCTCTGATATGTGCTTAATAAAACCTTAGAGTGCCAAATCCATTTTTTTAAATTTTGTTTAAGAAAATTTTTTAAAATTTGAAAAAGGAGTTTTTAAAATTTTATCAAAAAAATTTCCCATTTTCGGTCTCAATGGGCAATAGGTTAACAACGTGGTAATAAAACAATACATCATATCTGATAACTTATAGGTATAGAGACAAACAAAATTACGGCTTTAATCAATTCCTCAAAGTTCAAAAAATTCTATCAAATTTCATGACCTAGTTTTATTTTTGGCACAAAAGTGGTCTGGAGCATTTGCTATTTCTTGCCGAATTTTTATTCGATTTTGAATTTTTATAGCTTTTTAATTTAATACTGATCCCGAGTCTTATAACAACTTGTCGGAAAAATTAAACTATAGAACGAAATTTTCGTAAAATCTGAAAAAAAAAAATAGTAATATTTTTCGCATATAAACACACATGAAATTTTCAATTGATTTCCGGCGCGACTTTTCTTTATCCGATTGTCCCCAAACTTCACATTTATTAGTTTTATATCATAAGGTAACAAACTGCCTATCCACAAAATCCTAATTTGAAAAATGTCCATATAACGTAGGGACACTCTAATGTATATCTATAATATTAATAGGCAAGGCGATTTTTTGTTACCGATGTTTTGTTCTACCGTTTTATCCCGATTTTGACCAAGCATATATTATTTGAAAGGCATTTCTTTTTAGCTGTTCACCAGATTTGCAGATTTTTAAAATGTTTTCCTTTGTTTTGAGTAAATTGCATTTAATGTTGCTACTAACACATACATAAAATTATACATATGGTATGTGTGTTTTATTAAATTTGTTAATGTTTTTGTTAATGAGTTTGTTATCTTCATTCACAATAATAATAAATCATAACAGTGTTGGTTTTTGAATTGGCTAAGATCAAAAATAAATCCGCCTAGAAATTGCACTCGAATTTCGAGCGCTGGAATCTGCTAGTATATATCAGAGCTCAGATTTATTCGATTTTACTCGTTATGACAGTGAAGAAAAAACACAATTTGTGAAATTGACAATTGTGGAAAAAAATTAAGAGGAAAACTTTTAATCTCAAATTTAAAACGACACATAACATGCTTTCATAAAACTGTTGCTGGCATTTTAAAATTTGTCAATTTAGAAGAAGGTGAAAATACCACTGCAACACCATCAACTTCTGCAGGCAGTACTACAAAAAATCGATATAAAAAAATTTAAATTAGTATGAATGAAAAAACATTAATCCGTGGTTGTGTAGAATTGATATCAATCAATAATGTCCCATTTACACTGTTTGATTCAAGGGGATTTAAAACAATTGTTGATCCAATGTACAATGCACTTGGAATTCATATTAATTCGTCTAACATTGTTGGTAAAATTGATAAAGCTGCGAAAGATGTAAGGGACTTAATTGCACAAGATGTCAAACTGAAAATGTTATCTATAAAAGTAGACAGCGCAACAAGATTTGGAAAGAGCGTTTTGGGAATCAACTCACATATTACGAGAATGGTACATATATCAATTGGAATTTTCTTTTGAAATGTTAAATTAAAATTTATTATATACTTATCAAGAAAAATTATCATACGAACACTAGGTATGATAGAAGTTCTCAAGAAACATACTGCTGAGAGTTTGAAGGAAGAAATATTAACAACTCTTCGAAAATACTCCATTCCAATTGACCACATATACTATTGCACAGTGGATAATGGAGCATATATGATAAAGGCTTCCAAACTGTTGGAGGAAGAGCAGAAAATTTCTTTTGAAAACAGTTTTTAAAACCAATTTTCATCAGAAGAAATAGAATTACAATAGAATTACAATTACAAGGAAATGAATTCAATAGCTCTGCTTCTGAAGTAGATCATGAGGAGAACGACAATTTTACTGGCGATGTAAGAATTTTTGATCTTACTGAGAGCGCCTGTAGCAAAATATTTTCTACAGTAAGATGAGCGGCCCATACCACACAACTTGTTGTCCATGATGTGGTGAAAAGAAACGAATATTTTATGCAACGTATAAAAAATATTCGCGATGTGGTTAAGAAAAGTAAATCCCAGGGGTACAAGTCAGCGTTCATTTATAGCAACGCAACTAAACCTCCACTTGACGTACCAACTAGGTGGAATTCGACTTATGTCATGTTGGCCAGCCTAAAGAAAAACAAAGAGTTTTACATAAACCTTGCTGATTTCCATGTTGAAATGAGTATTGAAGAAGATGGATGGAAATTCATTGACCAATTTTTTGAAGGATTTCATCCGCTCTTCATTTTAACAAAAAAATTGCAAGAGGAACAACTAATAATAGATAAGAGTACATGCACCTGAACTTTATTTTTCATATAAATCGCTTAATAAACAAACTTTCTAGCTGATTTTTTTAAAAGTTGGTTGGAAGCGAAAATGAATTTGAGTAAATTGGAGAATAACCAATACTCGAATGATATTATACATTATATGGACAAGCGTACACAGAAGTTACTTGACAATGATGCATTTCGTTCTGCAGTGTACGTTGATCCAAGATTTAACTTTGTTGGATCAGTTTACTTTACGGCTGAACAGCGCAAGAGCGCAGAGATACACATCTTTAAGTTATGGGATATCATTAGAAAATTCTCCATCACCTCTTCGACCGACATCAGAATTAGACTTGTTGATTCAGTCAGATGCCGAATGTGCAACCAAACCATCTGCTGAACTAATTACTTACTAATTACAATTAATATAGAGCAAAAGTTAAGAAGGTAAAATTTTCAAAAATTTTAACTTTTTTATGTGAGTGTAAAAAATATTTTTTTCTAGATTAATTTTATCGAAGCGGGAGTCTTGCAGTACGGACATTCTGCAATGGTGGTCATGCAAAACAGTTGACGAGCCACAATTATATGAACTGCTTCAAGTTATACTCAGAGCCCCGTTTACACAAGTCTCCGTAGAACGAGCATTTAGCGCATTGGCATTAATAGTGACATCAAGACGAACCAGCCTTAAAAAAGAAACACTCGATAATATTTTGATACTAAAATTAAATAATAAACTACTTAAAAATATAAAATATTGAAAAATATAAAATATTAAAAAACCTAAAAGGATACGATTCCCACTGTCATTAATTATGATTGCAAAATTATTACCGAGTGCTATGAAGCTGTGCAATTTACTTCAAAGAACTACATACAAACATACATAATTACATACATTCATTCATTCATTCATACATATACATAAATATATTTTATAAAATAAAACTTTTAAAAAAAATAAGGACCAGAGTACTCGGCAAGAGTATAATCTGCTCGATTTCGAGCGTATTTTACTCGCACTCGAAATCGAGCAAAGCTTATGCGCTCTTATTCGAGTGGCATAGAAAAATATAGTAAAAATAGAGTATACTCGATTTTTTTCACTAGGAGGAGAACTCGCGAGCGAATTCGAGCGAGTTTCACTCTCTAGTCGAATTCGAGCGAAGATTTCGGAGCTCTGGTATATATATATATATATATATATATATATATATATATATTTATTATGTAAACTTTTGTCGACCATAGTACCTGAAAATCGGTACATAGCACAGACTAACATGGTCAAAAGATCAAGAGTATCATATATATTATATATATATATACGTATATACTACCATATTAGTCTGTGTGATATACCGATTTTCAGGTCCTATGATTGAAAAAAGCTTATATATTATAATTCATTGGAAAATTGTTATATATTCGAACCCTATTTTGATTGCAATGTTTAAAATGTTTACAGTGGATACAAAGACGGATGGACGGACATACGAACATCGCGAAATCAACTTAGAACGTGATTCTGATTTGATTGGTATAATAAAAAGTGGGCCTAGATCAAATATTTTTTGTAGTTACAAACATTAGCACAAACTCATTATACTCCAGCTCTATGGAGAAATGACAACTATAATACCGTGACAGGGACTGTAAATGTTGCACCGATTATTTTCATTTTTATTTTCTCTAACAAAACATAAAATTTATTTTTGTGAGTATAGGTTGTAAAGGTTTTTCAATGGGCTTGTTTATGGTGTAATAGTAATCGTATAGATTGTTGACGGGAGTGTTGATAGCAGGTAAAGTTCTTGATAGCTTAGATTGTTTATGTAGTTGTTGACAATGCAAATACAGTTTTTAATTAGAGTCGAATTGATGTCCCAAAATTTATATTTTGATGTTAGCCAAATCGTTGTATTGAGGATGTTTTGTATAAGTGCTGGTGGATGCTTTTTCAAAAAGTCGAATACCTTGTCACTCTAACTTCTCTTGTGGCACCATCAGTATTGGAGACTAGATTCGTCGCACATAGAAGCAATTTCATTACAAGTTGATCCATTGGTTCCATCGGTGATTGAATTAAAAAAGTCGAACGAAAGTTCGCTTCATTGCAGCATTCCGACTTGGGCTTTTTGTATATCTTCGAAAAATGGAAGACATCGAGTTTCACAACTTGGTAGCCATTTTCGCTTGGCGATGTTATAGTACACATAGACCCACCTGTCCTTCCGCAGATACACTAACAGATTGACACAATGATCTAGAGAAAATTTCCAACTTCTAACGACTCGTCGAGCAAATCTTGGTTCTATTTGTTGGTGCTGGTGCATATCATATATTAAAAAAAAAAACAATATTAATCAATTAAAAATTACAAATTTTTAATTAAAAAGAAAAAAAAAATTCTTTTCAATTACTTACAAGTATATATTGAGTTATAAGTCACCATATTCTGCAATTTATTCGTCACTTATTAGGAGGTCGTCATAAATAATACCATGCTGATGTCATGTGGAACTCGTCAGCGACATTGTTGTTAACCACTGGCCTATCCAGTTCATAATAGCTTGAAGTATTTGAAAATTACTTTATTTTCCGCTTGGTCACATCCTGTCCTTCCAAATGCGCGACCTTCTGCCTATGAATATGCAACTCCAGTATTAAGAAGTTGCTTCGGTTCAAAAAATAAATCCATGTTTCATATATTTTTCATTTTTGCATATATTTCAGTCATTAAAGAAGTTATTAAATAAAAACTGTATGAAAAAAACACAGAAAAGGACTCTCTGTTGGTATCTGTAATTTTTCACAGATATCCACGCAAATTATCAGCAAAACTCGGTCACCTTTCGACATTTTTTTGTAATCACACAGCATCAGTACATCCTTAAATTCATGGTTCGGGAAGAAACAAAGACCAAGAAAATTGGAAGCATATTGAAAAGAGCTTCCAACACATCCGATAGAAGAGCAGTCCGATTAGATCAGTGTTCGGCCTAGTTAATGCGAAAAGTTAAAGTAAATGCAGGATTGAAGATGTGCAAAGTCCAAAAAGTTCCAGACAGGAACGTTGCTGCAAGAAACAAAGCACAGAAATTTAAATCCTGTTTATAAAAAGACACCTACTGGAGGAAGAAGACATAGATTTTTTGTAGCTTCAGGTCAAAATTTGTATGTTGCAGTAGATATTTCGAAGAACAGTTCCTGATATGGCATTTATTACAACTGGCTCCGTAAATACCGTAATTTACATTAAGGAGTGTTTGCAAAGAAGACCATTTTTCCCTTCATAACCGAACATAACATGTCCACATACATTTGATTTAGCATCCTGTCACTGCGGTAAGAAAGCATTTGAGTGGTACAAGAACAATAATTTGATTTCTGTGTCAAAAGAGGCAAATCCTCAAAACTCTCCCAGTTGGAGCCAGGGTATTGATATTGGGCTCCAGTGAAATGGGGGTTGAAGAGCTCAAGAAGGTGTCTCAAAATGTGGGAGATTTTATACGGAGATGGACTACCTATTCCAAAAGAGTGACAGAAGCCGCTATAAAATCCCTATTGGAAGGATTTCCGGAAAAAGGCCTAAGTTCATAACTAGCGATTAGAATTATAAAAATTATCTCTTTTTTAAGATTTGACATAATTACAATTAAATATAAAAAAATCAAAACTCTAGCTTCAACTGTTTCCTTATTATTACATTTTTATTCTCTACACCGCTATGTGGCAGGGTGCTGATGTGCTGATGTTTGAAAATACCAAAAATATTTGACCTAGACTCATCTCTTATTATACCGATCAACTTAGAATCACCTTCTGAGTTGATTTAGCGATGTCCGTCCGTCCGTTCGCCTGTCTGTCTATCATGTAAACCTTTTAATCTAACTACAGGTCGCAAATAAGGATATATTTTGATGGAATTTGGTATAAGCTTCCATCGACCATAGGATGCACGCTATTGAAAATGGTTTAAATCGGTGCATGTTCAGACCTAGTCCCCATACAAATAACCCCTATGAAATCGACTTAAATTGCCATAAGATCCAAATTATCTTACACCCGTTAATCTGTAGTCCAAAAATAAACCCTGCAGGGCAATTCTTAGTCAGAGCCCCCATATAAAGCTGCTTCCCGATCTTCACTTAAATCTATAAAAAAAAAACAAGTAAGGGTGTTAAATTAGGCTGGGCCGAATCTTTGATACCCTCCACCTGCATCTTAAACTCAATATTACAACCAATATTGGGTACGGCTACCACTTTAAAACTGTTGTCGGTACTGAAATTTAAATTTCGAACACCAATTAAATTTAAAGTTAATTTCTCTTCCTGTTGGCCTGTTTCTATTATAATTCCTTGTTATAAAAAACAATGATCGTGTCTTCTTTAGAAATAATTCGTTACTATTTAAAAAATTGCAATATTTTTTTTTACTAGAGTAGAAAACCTCTAATGAAATTCATTATATAACGCAGCCAGCATTATAACACCCAAAGTTTGATCCCTATAAGAAAGTTTTGGGATAATTCACGATAACTTAAAAAAAAAATCAACTGATCCTTGGTTAAAAATTTCCAGATATTAATACTAAAAAAGCAAATTTGAAAATATTTTTATCTGAATTAGAATTATTAGAATTTTTAGTTTTTAATTTTTATTTTTAATTTTTAACTTTTAATTTTAAATTTTTAATTTTTAATTTTTAATTTTTAATTTTTAATTTTTAATTTTTAATTTTTAATTTATAATTTTTAATTTTTAATTTTTAATTTTTAATTTTTAATTTTTAATTTTTAATTTTTAATTTTTAATTTTTAATTTTTAATTTTTAATTTTTAATTTTTAATTTTTAATTTTTAATTTTTAATTTTTAATTTTTAATTTTTAATTTTTAATTTTTAATTTTTAATTTTTAATTTTTAATTTTTAATTTTTAATTTTTAATTTTTAATTTTTAATTTTTAATTTTTAATTTTTAATTTTTAATTTTTAATTTTTAATTTTTAATTTTTAATTTTTAATTTTTAATTTTTAATTTTTAATTTTTAATTTTTAATTTTTAATTTTTAATTTTTAATTTTTAATTTTTAATTTTTAATTTTTAATTTTTAATTTTTAATTTTTAATTTTTAATTTTTAATTTTTAATTTTTAATTTTTAATTTTTAATATTTAATTTTTAATTTTTAATTTTTAATTTTTAATTTTTAATTTTTAATTTTTAATTTTTAATTTTTAATTTTTAATTTTTAATTTTTAATTTTTAATTTTTAATTTTTAATTTTTAATTTTTAATTTTTAATTTTTAATTTTTAATTTTTAATTTTTAATTTTTAATTTTTAATTTTTAATTTTTAATTTTTAATTTTTAATTTTTAATTTTTAATTTTTAATTTTTAATTTTTAATTTTTAATTTTTAATTTTTAATTTTTAATTTTTAATTTTTAATTTTTAATTTTTAATTTTTAATTTTTAATTTTTAATTTTTAATTTTTAATTTTTAATTTTTAATTTTTAATTTTTAATTTTTAATTTTTAATTTTTAATTTTTAATTTTTAATTTTTAATTTTTAATTTTTAATTTTTAATTTTTAATTTTTAATTTTTAATTTTTAATTTTTAATTTTTAATTTTTAATTTTTAATTTTTAATTTTTAATTTTTAATTTTTAATTTTTAATTTTTAATTTTTAATTTTTAATTTTTAATTTTTAATTTTTAATTTTTAATTTTTAATTTTTAATTTTTAATTTTTAATTTTTAATTTTTAATTTTTAATTTTTAATTTTTAATTTTTAATTTTTAATTTTTAATTTTTAATTTTTAATTTTTAATTTTTAATTTTTAATTTTTAATTTTTAATTTTTAATTTTTAATTTTTAATTTTTAATTTTTAATTTATAATTTTTAATTTTTAATTTTTAATTTTTAATTTTTAATTTTTAATTTTTAATTTTTAATTTTTAATTTTTAATTTTTAATTTGTAATTTTTAATTTTTAATTTTTAATTTTTAATTTTTAATTTTTAATTTTTCATTTTTAATTTTTCATTTTTCAATTATCATTTTTCATTTTCCATTTTTCATTTTTCATTTTTAATTTTTCATTTTTCATTTTTCATTTTTCTTTTTTAATTTTTCATTTTCCAAATTCCATTTTTCATTTTTCACTTTTCATTTTCCATTTTTAATTTTTCTTTTTTCATTTTTAGTTTTTCATTTTTCAATTTTCATTCGTCATTTTTCATTTTTCATTTTTCATTTTTCAATTTTGAATTTTGAATTTTCAATTTTCATTTTCCATTTTCCATTCTCCATTTTTCATTTTCCGTTTTTCATTTTCCATTCTCCATTTTTATTTTCTATTTTCCATTTTTCATTTTCCATTTTTCATTTTCCATTTTCTATTTTCATTTTAAATTTTTCATTTTTCATTTTCCATTCTCCATTTTTCATTTTCTATTTGCCATTTTTCATTTTCCATTTTCCGTTTTTCTTTTTCCATTTTCCATTTTTCATTTTCCATTCTCAATTTTTCATTTTCCATTTTTATACCCTCCACATCTCAGTGGCAGAGGGTATATATAGGTTTGTCATTCCGTTTGTAACGCATCGAAAAACTAATTTCCGACCCAATAAAGTATATATATTCTTGATCCTTATCACAGCTCGAGTCGATATAGCGATGTCCGTCTGTCCGTCTGTCCGTCTGTCCGTCTGTCCGTCTGTCCGTCTGTCCGTGTGTCTGTTGAAATCACGCTCATTCAAAAAAAAAAGCATTTACTTAGGTCAGGTTACGAAAAAATTATTTGCCATAATTCCCACCAGGTTGGTATTGAAATCGGAGTAAATCGGGAGCCTCTGCGCTGAGAAATGAACAAAAGTTTATAGATACCTCTAAAAAAAACATGAAACCTAGTGTTTTCTTGTAATAGTTTAGTGGTTGAACATACAACAACATAAAAAAAGCCACAAAAAAAATGTGATTCATACATATTAACAATAACAAGAACACAACTACCATGAGCTATGTTAATAGTATTGCCACAAACCGAGGTGGAGGGTATCAAAGATTCGGCACAGCCGAATTTAACACTCTTACTTGTTCATTTTTCAATTATCATATTTCATTTTCCATTTTGCATTTTGCATTTTTCGTTTTAATTTTTTCTTTCATATTGGCGATTTTTTTATTATAACGTGATAACGATAAAAAAAATATGTGGCAATACTACTAACATAGCTCATGGTGTTGTGTTTTTGTGGCCTTTTTGAGCTGTGAATGTTTTTGTACAACTATTATGTTCAACCACTAAAATATTACAACAAACACACGGTTTTATGTTTTTTTAGAGGTATCTACATATTTTTCTCGTATCTAAGCACAATGATGCCCGATTTAGCCCATTTTCAATAACAACCTGCTCGGAGTTATGGCAAATGATATTATTGTAATATCACCCAGCAAAATGGTCTTTTTTGTGAATGAGCGTGATTTCAACAGATAGACGGACAGACGGACGGGAGCTATGATAAGGGTCAAGAATATATATACTTTATGGGGTCGGAAACTAGTTTTCGATGCGTTACAAACGGAATGACAAACCCATATATACCATCTGTCACTGAGGTGTGGAGGGTATAAAAAAACAAAAATATAACGTAGATTTTTTCAAATTTGGTATTTATATATTTTTGAAAAAAAAAGTGACCTTACCAAATATGGTCTGGTTCGGTCCATTTTTGGACCCTGTCCCCATATAAATATAGCATCTTTTACATATTCAAAGGCAAAAAAAATTAATAACAGTGTCACTCAAATTTGGTTTATGGTTATTTTCTATATCCAATTGCTTGGGCCTATGGTATAGGGCATCGTATAGTCAGTCTAGACCGACTGTATTTTGCATACTTATTTTACTGGTAAGATTTTTTGACCTTACTCTTATAAAAATTACCAACTGCAAAAACAAATGTGTGAAATATAAGTGAACATTAGTTGAAAAATTTATTGGGATTTAATATTAGTGCCTAATAAAAATTCCAACCAAGACTATGTTTGAATTATATATTTGCTCGAAGGAATAAAAATCAAAAAATTTCTTTTATTGCTGCTCGAAAAAATCAAAATATAAATTGCAAAAATCAAAGCATTTTCTGAAAGTCTAGTTCACAAAGATCAAAATTGTATACCTGAATCTGTTCTCCGACATTGATTTTCTGCCTAAAATAATCTCCAACTAAGGGCAAATGGATTTGTTAACCTTTTTAATTTTGTCTTATTTTTTACACTATAAATAAATAAATGTATAATAAGAAATGCTTGTTCTTCATTAATAGTTTAGTTGTTAAAATTTAAATTAAAAAAAAAAAATTTGTTAGAAATAATTTAAAATTGTATATGGTGTTTTAAGATTACAGTTTTATATGTTCCAAAATGTATTTACAGTTTAAAGTCAATTACTCTATACCAATGTACCCAATTGACTTATATCCACTGTATTCATAGCCATAAGTGATGGTGTTGGTGATGATGATGTTGCTGGTAGTAATAATGATTCTGAGGCTGATGCTGTTGATGGTAAAGCAGAAGGATGTTTAAGTCTAACAATTGTTGTAGGTATTTGGTGTGACGGTTGTGGCCTTGAGGTTAAAATTGTAGATGCCGATGCTGTTGGCATGTGTTGTGAAATATGTTGAAATTGTTGTTTAGGGAATATGTTTGCATTTGTTTCCATTGTTGCTACAGCTGTTGTTGTTGTCATTACTGGTGGGGCTGCTGTCATTTTTGTTGTTGTTGTTGTTATCGTTGCCGTTTGTGCATGAAACATTTGTTTTTTAATGGTTTTGGCATTTTGTACTGGTAATGATGACAACATATTTTTATCAATAAACATACATGATGACGTTGACATTGTTGTCTTTGTGCCAACACCAGCAGCTGTAGTATTAACAGCAATTGTTGTTGTTGTCGTTACTGGTACGTTTATTGATGATGTTGTAGCTACTATAACTTCTTGTTGGTGATGATGATGGTGGTTGTCTTGAGCATTATTCAAGTATTGTTGTCTGTTTGTTGCTGAGTTCAAAGTGATTGTATTCATAGAATTTGTCAAATTTTCATTAAAATGTCTTTCATGAGATTGCTGCAAAGGATTTATAAACTCATTACTGGTTTGTTTGAGAGCAGTATCCACTGAAGAACTTAAAGCGATGTGATTATTTACTTCTAAACTTGGTTTTGCTATAATCTGTTGTAATTGTTTCATTTCCTCAGAAGATTTTAAATTATTTAATGAGAGTTTTGATAAATCTAATGAGTTTTTTAAGTTTCCAATTATTTGCCTACTGTCATTTAGCTGGTGCTCACTCACATCCTTAAGATGCTGCTGTCTGTTGGGTTGCTCGTCAATATCATCATTGTCCGTTGACTGTTTCTGCTCGTGTAAGTACTCTACACTTAATCGTTCTAAAATATACAATTTCTTTTGTAATTGTTCATTTGTTTCCATTAGGTTGGCTTCAATTTTACGTATATCACCACATTGCAGGGCCAAGTTGTCATCGAGCTTATCGATTTCCATTTGAACGTCCTTTTGTGTTTGCTGAGCCTTTCTCAACTGATGCTTACGTACTTTGGCGTGCAATTTAGCTGTTAGTTCTTCTTCCTTTTGCAGTTGTTTATTTAGAGTGTAAATTTTTTCCAACCATTGTATTTGCAATGCAATTTCCTGTTCACTGCTGTCAATGGTGACAATATCGTCATTCGTTTGAAAGACTCCCTGTCTGTTTGGCAACTTTTCTTTTTCTTTATCTCTATCCTTGTCCCTGTCCCTGTCCCTATCCTTGTCTTTATTTGTTTTACTCTTAAATTCGGTCATTTTTGTTATGGACGATGACATATTTTTATAGTCCTCTTTTGTTGTTTTGTCCCTGTGACTTCGTTTTTTCTTCTTTTCTTTCTTTATTATTTCAATTTCCTTACTAAAGTAACCATTCGCCATTAAAACTTTCGATTGTATTGTTTCCTGAACTCCAGCAGTCATCATATCTTCTGTCCTCCTTGTATCTGGGGCTTTCATTGTTCCTGTTGTCACTGTACAACGTTGGTACGGTTCATCTGTATGCAAATAGATACAAGAAAATTTTCAAATCATTATTAAAGAACAACAATATAATACAATAAATATATATGTACATATAAGTATATAAATATATGTTTTTTTTTTGAAAATATGACATAAATGTGACACATTATAATAAACGCAATATTCTATGACGAAAACCTTCACCCAATGCCTTCTTCTGTCCACAGAGTTTTAATGTTAATTCCGAGAATTAAATTTATTTACAGAAAAAAACATTAAATACAATCATTACGGGCACATGCAATTGTGAAATGTTTTAAATATGAAAAATAATATCCATAAAAATGCTGTAATTAACGAAGGACGTGATCTGCACATGATAATAATTCGTATGACAGTGTGTGAAGGTTATTCAAATTAAAAATTACTTTCAGTAATGCTTCGACTATCATTTATTAAAAACAATATCTGTATGTATGTATTCGTAGATATAAATCGATTTAATGAATGGATTAAATATTATATACATGTGTATGTGCGTAATTTACACCAACTGTATTTAACGTATGAGTAATATGACCATGTATATTTGCATTACTCATATCCATGAATCGTGTAAATAAAAGTTTGCTTGTTAAGTTTCCATGAAGGGAAAAGTCGTAAAGTTTAACTTAAATCTTTGAATAATAATTTTCCATGAAACAGTTCCCTTAAATAAAAATACAGAAATTTTTAATTATGGGAAAACTTTTTGAGTTGACTCACTTTAGAGGTACAGGTGCGATATGCATATGTATATATGTAGTCATGTTATTACAAATAGATTAATATAATGTAGAAAAATTAAAAATTCTATTCCTCAAATAAACAAATCTTGGTCAAACTCAAGCACGTAACCAAGGAAGTGGGTAAGTGAAAGCAACATTTTAATAACAACAAGTAATAAAATTATAGTCGGTCTAGACCGACTATACGATACCCTATACCATGCGTTTAGAGACCCTATCTCTCAGGCCCAACCAACTGGATATAGAAAATAGGCATAAACCAAATTTGAGTGGGAATTTTATTAATTTTTTCGGCTGCAGATATGAAAAAGTTCATATCGGATGCTATCCTGACCATGTTTGGTAAAGGCTCTTGTATTTTGCAAAAATATATACAAACAAAATTTGAGAAGAATCAGTGCAATATTTTTGTTTTTTGATAGATTTAAGTGAAGATCGGGAAGCAGATCTATATGGGGCCTATGACTAAGAGTTGTCCAATAGGGATCATTTATGGACTACTGATTAATATATACATACAAACCCAATTTGACTAAGATTTGTACGATAATTTGGATCTTATGGCAATATATGTTGAATTCATAGGGGTCATTTGTATGGGGGCTAGGTCTGAACATGGAGCGATTCTCACCAATTTCAATACGGTTCATCCCATGGCCAATGAAAGATTATATACCAAATTTCATCAAAATATATTCATATTTGTGACCTGCAGTTTGATTACAAGCTTTACATGGAATCACAGACGGTCGGACGGACGGACGGACGGACGGACGGACATCGTTAAATCGAATTAGATGGTGATTCTGATTCGATCGGTATAATTAAAGATGGGTGTAGGTCAAATATTTTTGGTTGTTACAAACAGCAGCACAAACTCATTATACCCAAACCACATAGTGGTATAGGGTATAAAAAGTAAAAGAAGTAAAAAGTAAACCATGTGTTTAGAGAAAGGGCCTAAGGTCCAAATAATTAGATATAGAACATAAGCATAAAGCAAATTTGAGTGGCATTGTTATTAATTTTTTGCCTGCAGATATGAAAAAGTTCATATCGGATGCTATATTTATATGGGGAGTAGGCCGAAAATCACTTATTTTTTGCAAAAACGCGTACGAACCCATTTTAAGAAAAATCTGTGCAATATTTTCATTTTTGATAGATTTAAGTGAATAAGCAGCTATATAGAGGGGCTATAACTAAGAATTGTCCTACAGGGTTTATTTTTGGACTACTGATTAATGCGTGTAATAAACATACACAAACCAAGATCTTTACCGAGATCTTTACAATAATTTGGATCGTATGGCAATTTAAGTCGATCTCATAGGGACATTTGTATGGAGAATAGGTCTAGACATGCATGATTTTCTCCAACATCAATAACGGTTGTCCTATGGCCGATAAAAGCTTATATCTGTGGTCACAATCCAAGACCGCCTAAGTCGACTTAAGAACGATTTGAGTTATGTATTTACGTGAAATCCCCATTTCTCAAACACTCTTTTTAAAAAGTTATTAATGAAAACATACTGACTTAAGCCGTAATGAAGCCCCTTTAAATTTATATAAAATGTTATCTTTCTCGAAAGCATGATTCTCGACTTAGTCGGTTAGTGCTTCTGACCACAGATACATATATCAAACTGCAAAATATATTCATATTTGTGACCTGTAGTTTTAATAACAAACAGACAATGCTAAATCGATTCAGCAAAAATGATTCTGAGTCGATCGGTATAATGAAAAATGGATCCTGATCAAATATTTTTGGTAATTAAAAAGTCATTATACCCTAATCACATAGTGGATCTAACCCTAACCCTAACCCATGAGTTCAATGAAATGATTTTTGGTCCCATTAATTAGATATAGAAAATAAGCAGAAACCAAATTATGGTGTCATTGTTATGAATTTGTATTCCGCAGATGTGAAAAAGTTCATACTGGATGGTATTTTTATATCGAAACTGGAAACTTGATCGAAAAATGGACTGATCAGGACCATATTTAGCAAATGCACTTATATCTCGTAAAAATAGAGAAACAAATTGTTCCTACATTTTTTTACACATTTGCATAAGTGAATATCGGAAAGCAGCTTCATATGGGAACAATGACTATGAATGATCCTACAGGGTTTATCTTTATACTATTGACTAACGGGTAAAATACACATACAGAAGCAAAATTTCACCACGAAAAGTTTATATACAAATTTAAAAATTTATAGATATTTTTAACCTGTTTGATTAAAAGGTGCACATGGGTATGCAGAGAGACAGAGATGTACAATGCAAAATGTGGGCGTTATTTTCGTTGTTACACCCCCCTCCCCCCCCTACTTCGTGGAGCGATGCTTTGCGAGCGCTGGCTTTAATTAGTATGGTTTTGTTTGGGTGGGCGAGTTTTGGTCTTTCGATCCTCACTACCAAAAGTGCATTTTTGAAATTTTTACCTTTTCAAGGTGCAAAGGCTCTTTTTTTATTTATTTGTGGTCGCTCTTCTTTCCTCGGGGATTCGTATTCATCAGTCATGGCTATCAATTCTTCGAGGGTTGAGAAATCACTGCGCCGTAAATAGAAGCAGTAATCGATACGGAGCCTATCGTAAATCCTATCCAGGTGATTTACTGTCCGTAGCTGTGGATGCTGACGAGCGTGAGTCAGCATACTTAGGATGAAATATTTTACCCTCTCGCGGTTATTTTGCTTCCGGTTATAGAAGGATTGCTCGATGTGCGCTAGGTACCATCTCAGCAAAAAGAATTTTTCAGCCTCACTCTTAAACTCAGCCCATTTCGTTATATGGCCACGTTTAATACGGTATCACTTAATGCGTTGCCATTAAGGACCACCAAAAGAGATGGCAGCAGTCTATCCAGGGCGATTGATTAGCATTCAGCCAATTCCTCGAACCGTTCGAGGAAATTCAATAACTTGGTATCAGTACCCCCGTACTTGAGGTCCCAGCGCTGAACGATGGCCAAAACTTCGCTGTCTGAAATTTCGGACTTCCGTCTGGTTTTCACTTCGGGTGGCGCGTTAGTGTGTAGTGGCGGTACAGGAATGGTATTTGTATCTTCGTGGTTGGTTCTGCTTTCGTCAGACCTCACCTTCTCTTCTAAGTCTTTCAAGAGCTTTTCGGTAGATGGTCTGGTCCTTTTTGCGCGTATGTAGTCCACTAATCGTCTCTGCAGGGGTTCCACTGAGAAGCCGGCACTGGATATCCTGCATTTTCTGCAATGTTCTTTTAATCGTTCCTTCCGGAGTAGATATACACAGCTGTGTATGTATATTATTAAATTA
The DNA here is from genome assembly GCA_963682025.1 of Cordilura impudica. Lineage (NCBI taxonomy): Eukaryota > Metazoa > Arthropoda > Insecta > Diptera > Scathophagidae > Cordilura > Cordilura impudica. Next base: position 133,369,811 of record OY821519.1, on the reverse strand, counting down.
TTGGTGGATGGGAACTCCGTTGTGTTGTCAGTGTGTCTTGATCCAAATTCAATCTCGCTGGCATGTTTTTCGGGCTTTCCGCATTCCGAATTTGAATTGGGTTCATGCTCGGGCACCATTTGTAATGGGGTTTTGATGTACAATGCATAGTTGGACATTATTTTCGTTGTTAAAACCCTGTCCATAAAGAGATATGGGGTACAATTAATTTTTCCCTGTCAAATTGCTGCAGAAAATTACTCTTAATTATGAATTATGATTATGCACTCCGTTTCACTTGAATAGCATATACCAATTTTTGGTTTCTATTTGATTATCTACCAATATTCATTGACTGAACTGTACTTGTTGTTGTACTATTTAGTTCATCTTCCTGAGAATTCTCTGCTCATTTACATTTCTCTGCTCATTTCATTTTCGTTTCCGTCAAATTCTAATGCATTTCCTGTTTCACTTGAATAGCACATTTGCGTTTAAGATTGATTTACGTCGTGCAGATCATCGACAAGATAAAGTAAACCATTATTATTAATATTTAAAATATATTTTTAATAATATTCAAAAATAATAGTCGTGGTACAGCCTTAATGAATGAGGAACAAATTAATATAAAAACTTATCAGGAATGTGACCTCTCTGTGTCTGAAATAACAAAAAAATTGGAAGAAGTAGAAAAGTCGTAAATAATTTTATTCAGAACAGCTCTATTTATGGAAAAAATATGAAAGGTCGTGTAAATAGCGTACTTTCCAATTCAGAGGCTGCGCGAGGCTTCCAATTCGCAGGACTCTGTTGACAAAATTAGAGCAAAAGCTGGAGTTAGCGCAAGTGAAACTACTGTGTGGCGGGTGGTTTCTACAGCTTTACATCTAAAACACCTAAAATTAAAGAAACACCACCACTTACAACTCTACGTAAAGAAGATCGGTTTAGTTTCTGTAGAAACTACATGTCATTGGAAGACAGAGTGGCAGCGCGTTGTATTCTCTGATGAGAAAAAATTTAATTTGGAGGGCCCTGAAGGGTATAACTATTACTTCCATGATTTAAGAAAGGAGTTTGAGATGATCGGATGAGGGGAAAGGACATTTACATCAGTCCGTGACTGTGCGTGACTACCCCAAAATTAATCTGTAGTCATGACAAGACTATGGACCAAGTTTCATATCAATTGGATAAGGGGGAATGGGGTCCACCCATGGCAGACAGACAGACAGGCAGAGAGTAAGGGTTAAAAGAAAGAGTTTAAAAATAAATATACTTATACAGGGCGTTTTTTTAGAGTTACAAAACATTAAATTAAAAAAAAATAAAGAAAAATATTTTTAATATCAATTAAAAGCAAGTGCTGCGTGACATGTGGCTCCGTCTTGTTGTAACCGCACATCAGAAATAGTAATGAGGTAAGAAAAAACTTGTAACCATTTGTTTATACCGTTCATCGTTGACAGTAACATTCTGCCCATCATCGTGTTTGAAAACATATGGAGCAATGACTCCGCCAGTATCAAATATTCATTTTCTGTGGATGTATTGGTGTCATGAAAAAGGCTTGAGTATTATCTTTACTCCAAATGCGACAATATTGCTTATCGCTGAACAAATTGGCAGCACATATGATGATCATTTCGCTTTAATTCTCCTTTGCTTCTCCTTCCATAAAATCTTCCGTATAGTGCTTGAACACATCCACATTGGCTGAGAACGGCGCCGAATTGATCGATGTGGGTATTCTTCAATGCTTTGCTATACAGTGGCAACGGCTTACTCAGTGCACACTATTTGGTAACTTACGGAATGCACATTATCATTAAGAGTAATCGTGGTTTGAAAACTAGCCGTTCTAATGGACGAATTTGACTAAAATGGACGGAGTGCACGATAAGTTTGACGTCAGAACCATTATTTTGAAAGAAAATTTCAACAATGTGCAGGCGTAACTGTCGCTTAAGTGAAATAGCAAGCTAAACTAAACAAGAGCTGTGTTACCCACCCAAAGTTGTGAACATTTAATAAAAAAACACACTTTCTATGGGGATAAGATATGTGGGCGTGTCACCACCCATACAAAGTGAATTTTCAATATCCTATATCTTGAGTAATATAAAAGAGAGAATAGAACTACGTAGGCGTGGCACCTTCCATATAAAGTAAAATTTCAATATCAGATATCTGGAGTACCTGATACGAATAACTTAGCAAATTCTTGTGATGAAATCCATTATTATTGCAAGTAACCGTGGTGAAAATTGGCGGTATCGGATAAGGCGTGTAACCTGTATATCTTGAGTAATATAAAGGGAAGAATAACGATACTTTTTGTGAGTTCACAGGTTATAAATGAGAGTAGCCGTGCTGTAAATGGGCGGTATCGGATCAGTAGGCGTGGAATCTCTCATACAAAATAATGACAGAAAATCAAAAATTTATATTACTATGACAGGGAGATACTTGGTAATTTCGGTGACGTCATCTGTTATCAATATAAGTAGTGGTGCTGAAAATGACCGGGATCGGAAAAACGGGCGTGACAGCTATCGTACAAAGTAATAAAGAAATAAAAACGTAGGTGCGTATATACGAGGTGTGTTAAAAAAACGGAAATTTTTTGTTTCTTGAAAAAAATTCATTGGTCTACATTAATGTTGTCGCCTTCAAATTAGTCCCCATTCGATATTATGCACTTATGTCAGCGCTTCTTCCAATCGTCGAAACACTTCTCAAACTCGATTTTTCGGATAACATTTAGCTCTTTCAGCGATGCGCTTTTAATTCTATCTACGCATGTAAAACGACGGCCCTTTAAGGTTCTCTTTATTTTTGGAAATAGGAAAAAGTCACACCGAGCCATGTCTGGCCAATACAGAGGCTGAGGCATCGTTGCAGTATTGTTTCTGGCCAAGAATTCACGAACAAGCAACGAACTGTGAGCTGGTGCATTATCGTGCTGCAAAAGCCATGAATTGGTTTTCCACAAATCCCGGCGTTTTTTCGGATTGCCTCACGCAAACGGCATTGAACTTATGGGTAGTACTCCATATTGACCGTTTCACCTTGAGGCAAGAATTTATAATGCACTATGCCATTGAAGTAGAAGAACACAGTAAGCATAATCTTCACGTCCTATCCGTAAACGCATTTTCGTCCCCTGTTATAACACGATTCAGTAATTCTCCATCGTCGTTGACTTCATTTAGTGATTCCTGAGCAACTTCCATTCGCCGCTGTTTTTGTTCAAAATTCAGCAATTTTGGAACAAGTTTCATGGCATGAGCCAATCGATATACCAACATCATCAGCGATTTTTCTGATTGTGATTCGGCGACCATTCATAACCATTGCTTTCACTTTTTCCAAGTTTTCATCGGTTGTTGATGTGCTGGGGCGTCCGGGGCGCTCGTCATCTTCAACGTTTTGGAAACGCTTACAGCACTCGTAAACTGTTGTTTTACTCACAACAGACTCACCATAAGCCTTTGCTAACATTTCACACACTTTGTTACATTTTATTTCATTTTTTACGCAAAATTTGATAGAAATTCTTAGATCCATTTCTTTTAACAAACGAAAATCGAAAAGATCATAAAACCATGTCTAACCTTAGCGGCTGCTACAGACAAAGTAAGCAATGAATACAGCTGAAAATTTTATCGTACTTCAGGGGCATGTATATCAACACACAATAAAAAAAATGTTTACAATTGGACTCTCCAAACCCGCGAAATTTTAAAATTCCCGTTATTTTCTGAACACACCCCGTATGTCTAACTATCATGGCTGAACCAGTTCCGTTCAAGCCATATATTAGTGAGGTACTCAGAACCGTTTTTATTTGTGGTAGATCCCCCCTTGTTGACGCTGCGCAAAACTCACAACAGATAGGTGACGTGACGCTGCGGTGGAGATACTTGCGAAAATGTAGCTTTCCCTATATATAATTTTCATATCAACAGTATTCAATTTAAGTGTATGTATTTTGTTAAAGTCATAAAAATGTTCGACAGGTGGCGTTGGTTGTCTTACAAGACCATTTACGCATTTGCAAACATTTGGCATTTTCAGTATTAGTGCTGCAAAAGTACATTTATTTAAACCGATAATGTTACGAAATTTCATAACGATATTGATTATCATAAAACAGAAATATTTTTAAAGTGATTTTAATGTTATAAATATTTCAATTCGATTACCGGTACAAATAACATAGCCAACGAAAATGTCCTCTTTTAGCATACCTACGAGTACAAATTGCTTTGAAATATTTCTGGACGTCTACGTTCAAACATTGGTCATAGTGACCGACGAACTCGCAATATCCAACAAATCTAAACAAATTTAACACCGCCCCAACAAGAAGTTGCCAATAAATAAATCTCAAGGCCAGTAGATTCAAGTCTATGACTTGGACTTGAGAATTCATGCCTCGCTCATGGTAAATTGTATGTAGTCTGCACAGAGTTAGTAATCCAAGTGATTTATTTGTAAACGGCGTAGATGAACCATAGAGATTTATTGTAAAGCCAATGTTCAGACGAACATTGTTTTATGAGAAAACAATTTAATATAAGTTAAGGAAACAAATATTTAAATTTACAAACTACCAAATTGACTTTAGTTAACGAAACATTCATTTATTTTGACCTAAATACGGTTCAACCAAATAAATGCTTAGTTAAAAGCAGATAGCTCTATTAAAAGTAGAGTAATAATTAAAGTATTTTGGTGATTAGCAGCAACAGTTTGTCACTTTCTAAAAGTAGAATAATAAAATGATTAATAAACAACAAATTGTCGTACTTAAAACAAGTAAGATAATTATATTCGGTTTAGACCGACTATACGATACCCTACCATGGTTTAGATACCCTATCTCTTCGGTCCAACTAACTGGATATAGAAAATAAGCAAAAACCAAATTTGAGTGGCATTTTTATTAATTTTTTTGGCTGCAGATATGAAAAAGTTCATATCGGGTGCTACATTTATATGGGGACTGGGTCGACAAATGGACTGATCCTGACTTTGGTAAAGTCACTTATATTTTTAAAAAATAGATACAAACCCAATTTGGAAAAATTCTGTGCAATATTTTTGTTTTTTGATAGATTTAAGTGAAGATCGGGAAGCAGTTCTATATGGGGCCTATGACTAAGAATTATCCCGTAGGGATTATTTTTGGACTAGTGGTTAATGGATATAATAAACATATACAAACCCAGTTTGAATAAGATCTATATTATAATTTTGATCTTATGGCAATTTATGTCGACTTCAAAGGGGTCTTCTGTATGGGGACTAGGTCTTAACATCGATCGAATTTCACCAATTTCAATAGCGTTCATCCTATGGCGGATAAAAGCTTAGATACCAAATTTCATCAAAATATATTAATTCATTTTTATATATATAGATTTTTTTTATAAACGTAACACTCACAATAAAACGTAAAAAAGTATGTCAAACTTCAAAACCAAAAACAAGTAAAAAAATTTAAGTCAGTCCAGACCGACTATACGATACCCTATACCATGCGTTTAGAAACCCTATCTCTTATGCCCAACTAACTGGACATAGAAAATAAGCAAAAACCAAATTTGAGTGGGATTTTTATTAATTTTTTTGGCTGCAGATATGAAAAAGTTCATATCGGATGCTATATCCGTATGGGGACTAGGTCCAAAAATGGACCGATCCTGGTTATGTTTGGTAAAGTCTCTTGTATTTTGCAAAAATATATACAAACAAAATTTGAGAAGAATCAGTGCAATATTTTTGTTTTTTAACAGATTTAAATGAAGATCGGGAAGCAGCTCTATATAGGGCCAAAGGGATCATTTTTGGACTACTCGGATGGATGTAATGAACGCATACAAACCCAATTTGAGTAAGATCTATATGACAATTTGGATCTTATGGCAATTTATGTCGATTTCATAGGGTTAATTTGTATGGGGGCTAGGTCTGAACATGGACCCATTCTCACCAATTTCAATAGCGTTCATCCCATGGCTGATAAAAACGTATATACCAAATTTCATCGAAATATATTCGTATTTGCGACCTGTAGTTTGATTACAAGGTTTACATGGACACACAGACGGACGGACGAACATCGCTAAATCGACTCAGAAAGTGATTCTGAGTCGATCGGTATAATAAAAGATGGGTCTAGGTCAAATATTTTTAGTAGTTACAAATACAATAAATAGAACAATAAATAAAATAAACTATTAAAAACTAAGCAATTTTTATATCTTATAACACTATGTGTGTCCATGTAAACCTTTTAATCAAACTACAGGTTGCAAATATAAAAAATTTTTATGAAATTTGGTTTATATAAGCTTTTATCGGCGATAGGATGCACGCTATTGAAATTGGTAAGAATCGATCCATGTTGAGACCTAGCCCCCATGCAAATGACCCCTATGAAATCGACATAAATTGACATAAGATCCAAATTGTCATATAGATCTTACTCAAATTGGGTTTGTATGCGTTTATTACATCCATTAATGAGTAGTCCAAAAATGATCCCTATGGGACAACTCTTAACCGTAGGCCCCATATAGAGCTGCTTACCCATCCTTACTTAAATCTGTCAAAAAAACAAAAATATTGCACTGATTCTTCTCAAATTTTGTTTGTATATATTTTTGCAAAATACAAGAGACTTTACGAAACATAGATATAGCATCTGATATGAACTTTTTCATCTCTGCATCCAAAAAATTAATAAAAATCCTACTCAAATTTGGTTTATGCTTATTTTTTATGTCCAGTTAGTTGGGCCTAAGAGATAGGGTCTCTAACCGCATGGTATAGGGTATTGTATAGTTGGTCTAGACCGACTATAATTTTCTTACTTGTTTTTTTCATGTTTGAAGTAGACCAATGATTAAAAATACAATATTCAACAATAAGCAATATTTTATCGCATTTAAAAGTGGAAAATTAAAACAGACAGAAAATTTTAATTAAAAATAAGCAACAAATAATTCCGACAAAAATATATAAAAAGAAAATTGTAATTATATCAGATCAGTTGTAAACTCATAGATAACAAAGACACATGGTGTCTAATCATTTAACTTTCAAATTAAGTATATTGTAAGCAGAAACAAAAGACACATAGTGTCTTAAACTTTTGAAATAATAAAAATAAAAAATAAAATAAAAAAAAGAAAAAACAAGTTTGTTTTTTTTTAATTATTCGCCTGTGCCGAATCTTTGATACGTTCTATCTGGTTAATATCTGGACTTGCTGCACTATTTATAACAAATGTAAATAAAATATTGGAAAAAGAAAACAATTTCATTAATTTAATACCAAATTATTACAACAAGCACACTGAGTTTTTAAAATTTTTTAGAGTTATCTCCATATTTTAGGTCATATCTCGAAATAATGGCAAACAATATTGTCCTCATATTAGCCAGGTAATGTTTTATTTTGTGAATGACCGTGATTTCAACAAATAGGAAGAAAGAAGCCGGACAATTCGACATTGCTATATCGACTCGTGTTATTATGTAGATCAAGAACCTACATACATATATACTTTACGGGGTCGCAAATTAATTTTTCGATGTGGTAGAAACGAATGACAATTAATATATAAACTCTGCACAGTAGCCTTTTAACAAAAGTACACTTTTGTATAAATAGTACTAATTTTTTTAAAAATTAACCTTTTTGTGAAAAAGTACCTTTTCCCTTAAAAAGTAGATTTTTAAAAAACGAACCCATAAAAACTAAGTTTTCATTATACTCCCTTTATTTGTAATGCTATGCGGTTCACTCTCTCATTCACAGTTCGCGCCCGAATCATGATTGAATCTACATGATTCGCCATACAAAATTTTGAGACCGAACCTATTTGGTTCATTTTGAATCTAGTTGTGAAAAATTGAATGTCATCTCCAATTTTGATATAAAATTATCGCTAGATTATCTGAACTAGCTGTCAAAAATAAATAAACAAAAAAAAAAAACAAAAAATTAATATGTGCAATAAAATAACTAGAACGATTTAACAAATAAAAAAGTATATATTTACATATATATATTCAAATTAAAATGGAAAAAATTAAATAGTGAAACGTAAAATATATAAACGTCAAAAAGAAACAAGAACACTCGTCTGAACACCATCGCAATCGTGATTCAGAGAGCGAATCAAGTAGGTAATTTCGCCGTCTGAACATGCTATAAAATAATTTACCATCACATAATTAAATAATTAATTGATTGAAAATGTCTAGAAAAATATCAGTGCCAAAAATCAACTTTTTTTTGGGGGGAAATTTTTTTTTTTTTTTTAAATGTACAGGGTCGCCGCGAGTCTGCCTGAAAAGTTTCAGCTCGATTGGATGACGGAAAAAGGGTTAAAAATCGACACTACGAGTAAATATAAAGGGCTTAAAAATTACTCTTCTGTAAAAACCATCCTTTTAGTATAATGACTTTGTGCTGCTGTTTGTAACTACGAAAAATATTTGACCAAGACCCATCTTTTATTATACCGATCGGATCAGAATCACTTTCTGAGTCGATTTAGCGATGTCCGTCCGTCCGTTCGTCTGTGTCCATGTAAACCTTGTAATCAAACTGCAGCTCGCAAATATGAATATATTTTATTGAAATTTGGTATATAATCTTTTATCGGCCACAGGATGAACGCTATTGAAATTCGGTGAAATGCGGTCCATGTTCAGACCTAGTCCCCATACAAATGACCCTTATGAAATCGACTTAAATTGCCATAAGATCCAAATTATCATATAGATATCGGTTAAATTTGGTTTGTGTGTGTTTATTACATCCATTTATCAGTTGTCCAAAAATAAATCCCATGTGGCAATTCTTTGCCATAGCCCCCATATAAAGCCGCTTCCCGATATTCACTTAAATCTATCAAAAAACAAAAATATGGCACAGATTTTTCTCAAATTTGGTTTGTATATATTTTTTCAAAATATATATATGGTCAGGATCGGTCCATTTTTCGACCTAGTCCCCATATAAATATAGCGTCCGATATGAACTTTTTCATATCTGCAGCCAAAAAAATTAATAACAATGCTATTCAAATTTGGTTTATGCTTATTTTCTATATCCAATTAGTTGGACCGAAGAGATAGGGTATAGGGCACGGCTTCCCAACCGGTGGTCTATGTACCCCATAGGGGTACGTGGAGCACTTCTCAGTCGTACGAGAAGTGCGGCCGGTAAGAAAATTTGTTTTCGAATTATTATTGATAATATTTCATCATTTTAAAATTTTGTAACAAACAAAAATCTAAATTTTTTTGAACAGTTTAGTTTTCTTCAAGTAAATTTCCTAAAACTAAATACAATAACTAATATGTACGAGTATTTCTTATTTTTGAAATAAGCCGTTGTATGAAAAAGCATTAGTGGGCTTTGAAACTTTGGTTGTCATAGAAAAGAGATATATATAATAGCAAAATGGTAAGAAGATTCATTATAAAAGTTACTTGCAAGGGTTTGGTTGATTTTTAAAAGTTCCTGAGTTTCTAATATTTTTCGGTTCTCTGTGCACTTAATTTAATATTCAAAATTTTCTACTACTAAAACGTGTACAAAAAATAAATATATATAACGGTTTTCGATTTATTTTGGTAAGTACAATAAATAAACCAATGCATAATTATTTGTTTAAGATTCCAGAAATAATTATTTTTCTTTTATCGACAGGTAACCCATACTATCACAATGTCAAAGAATCGTTGTTATCAGGACTCTTATATTCAATTCGTTTTCACTTTCTTAGTTGACAAAGATGGATTGCAAAGGCCACAATGAATACTTTGCTCGAAAGTATTTAGTAATGGTTATATGAAACCATGCAAACTTAAGGAACATCTACAAGCAGTACACCCAAACAACGTTAATAATACAGAAGCTTTATTCAAAATTAAGAGAGCCCGATTTGAAACAAGCGATAATCTCACCAATCACGGATTTCTTCCCGAGAAAAAACCAGCTTTAGAAGCAAGTTATCGTGTGGCATTGATGATTGCGAAAGATAAAAACCTCGTACAATCGCAGAAACTTTGACTAAACCATGTGCGATGGAAATGGCGGAAATTATGTGTGGTAAGGACGCGAAATTTAAAATATCACAAATCCCACTATCCAAGAACACTATTCACGACCGAATTAAAGATATGTCAGAAGATGTCTTAAAGCAGATTTTGGAATAAATACAAGAAAGTTCATTGGGTTGCAATTGGATGAATCCACTGATGTTTCAACTTCTTGTTTTTGTTAAATATAGAAACGAAATCAAAGTAGATTTTCTTTTTTGTAAACCTCTGACAGAAACTACAAAGGCTGTGGATATTATGTCAATTATGAATAATTTTTTTTGTTGCCAATGGGCTTTCTTGGAACAATGTGGGAGCTATTTGTACTGATGGTGCTCCAGCTATGCCCGTCAAAAATTCTGTATTTATTGCCACTTGTGAAACAGATAAACCCAAATGTGTTTTCTAGTCATTGCGTTCTTCACCGTCATGCTTTGGTATCAAAGACTCTTCCTTCTTATTTCAAAGAGGTATTGGATATTGTCGTGAAAACCGTAAACTTTATCAATTGAAGGGCATTGAATCACCGCCTATTTAAAGTGTTGTGCGAAGAAGTTGGGTGCGCACATACCGTACTCCTTTTGCATACAAAAGTACGTTGGCTATCCAGAGGAAAAGTTCTTAGCTGGGTTTTTAAAATTAGATCTCAAATTGAGACATTTCTACGTGACAAAGAATCAACTCTTTTGCTTAACTTCATGGATCCCAGCTCTGTGCTCTCTTTAGCTTACCTTGCAGATATATTTAGCCATCTAAACTCCTTAAATATATCACGCAAGAGGTATGAATATATTAGATGCCGAGGAGAAAGTTACATCATTTCAAGAAAAGTTGGCTCTCTATGGCAGAAGCGTTAAAAGTGAAAATTACGCCAATTTTTCGCTTTTTGATGAAACAGTTTCCTTGTAAGCTAAAAGTGAAATTGATATCAAGGTTCTGAACTGAATTAAAATGCATCCGGAAAATGTTCAAACTACTTTCGATCGAATTATTCCTCGCACATTTGTAGTTGGTAAATGGATAAGAAACCCTTTCCCCGTTTCATTGGATCTCATTGAGCTCATTGAATTGCGGAATAACAAAAAAAAATCATGTGAGTCCGATCACAGGGGAGATATGTTAACATCTGGTAATAAATAAAATGCAGAAAACAGCGACATAAGGGTTATTACATATCATAATTCTATCACCAAACAATCATGTCACACAAATTTGTCTTAATGCTTACATGTTACGCGTAAGATCTTACGCTCACAACATATTACGATGTTTTTGTGATTGTATTGTAAATTAGAAATTTACCCCCTGCGCGTATAGATGTTTACACATCAAAAATAAGCAGTGTCTTTGAAACAATGGCGTTGGATGTATTCTGCTGTAAACAAAACGGTCAAACGGGCGTTGAAAGCTCTTATTCCGTTTGTCACTACTTAGCTTTGCGTATCTGGATTTTCAGTGCCCGTGCCCATAAAAACAAAATTAAGGAACAAACTAAAGGCTGAACATGACATGCGGTTGGCTCTATCAAACACCCTACCACGAATACAACAATTGGTTGACGTTCCCACTAAATTTAATTTTTTTTTTTTTAATTTTTAATTAATTACTTTTAAATATAGTGTGAATAATTTTTTTTTTTATATAATATTGTTGTTACTTTTTCTGTATATAAATATCAATAAAAGTTAGGGGTACGTAAGATTCTAAATTATTACCAAAGGGTACGATTACTCCAAAAGGTTGGGAACAAGTGGTATAGGGTATCGTATAGGGTCTCGTATAGTCGGCCTAGACCAACTATAATTTTCTCCCTTGTTTTTGGATGTATCGGCAACAGATTTAAAGTAATAGCCTTACTCCACAGTGGTTGTAATATTGAGCTTAAGACACAGGTGGAGGGTATCAAAGATTCGTATCAAAGATTGTTGTGAAATTGTATTATTTTTTTTTTTGATGTGTAAACATCTATACGCGCAGGGGGGTAAATTTCTATTTCACAATACAATCACAAAAACAGCGTAACTCATATCGGTGTGAGCTGAAGCAGATAACGCTGTGTGACTTATGATTGTATTGGTGAAAAAATTATGATATAACATTGTTTTTATGCCACTTTTTTAAAAGTGTCATCTATGTATCACTTATATACGTTTATATTTGGATATTTTTAACGTTTTACAGCAAAGGGATGTTGAATTAGCTGAAACAGTTTTTGCTATAAGTGATACATAGATGACGCTTTCTATTTGATTTTAAAACATGACATAAAAAAATCTTTAATTACTAGATGTTTACACATCTTCCCTGTGATCGGACTCACATGATTTTTTTTACACAACCGTTCCCCGCAAAACATCCATTTTTTGTCGCTAAATGTATATTTATTTTTGATGAACAAAAAATAAAAAATAAACAGTTTTCGGGTACTTAGTTTTAATGTTCTACTCAGTGGAGATTATTCTTATAGCGGAGTAGTACTCCATTAATACAACCGATCATTTTTCTTGGCATAAAAGAAATGAAATGCAAACACAGAGTTTTTAGGATAGAACAATGTAACGGAAATGAGAAAAAAAATCATGTGAGTCCGATCACAGGGGAGATGTGTAAACATCTGGTAATAAATAAAATGCAGAAAACAGCGACAAAAATGTTATTACATGTCATAATTTTTTCACCAAACAATCATGTGAGACTGATTTGTCTTAATGCTTACATGTTACGCGTAAGATCTTACGCTCACATATTACGCTGTTTTTGTGATTGTATTGTGAATTAGAAATTTACCTCCCTGCTCGTATAGATGTTTACACATCAGAAAGACATTGAAAAGAGAACATTGAAAAAGGTAATTAAAACATAATAATAATATTTTTGCATATGTAAGAAAAATTACAAAGGAGCTTAAGAAAGTATATAAAAATGTAACCGTATATACTAAATAGGTGGGCTGAATGTCAGAAGTTCAATAAAGTATTGGAAAGTGTGGAAAAATGATACTAAACAAAATCTAAACAAGTAAAACATTATATGCCGACTATATGATATCCTTATCATCAGTTTTATGAAAGATCTTAAATCCAAACAAATTGAGAATATAAGAAGATGAAAACCTAATAAACCAAAATGCTCAGAGTGGCTTTGTTATGAACTTGTTGCCTACAGATGTGAAAAAATACCTACCGGATATTGGTTTTATATGGGTCGACAAATAAAACGTTCATCACCATACATCTGTAGCTTTTGGGAATTACGCTCAGTTTTCTCGATTTTAAATTGTTGAAGTAAAATTGCTGTATTTTTATCGCTCTTTATATGGGTATAAAAATATTTCATATCAATGTAACTAATGTAACTATATTTACTTTTATATGTTATATGGAGTCAGTGATTTCAACTGGAGCGTTTATTGGCTCACCTGCAATCTTTGATTTTATGAGATTCGCGATTATTCAGGAAAACTACGTGAAATATTAGTGAAATTAGTCATATTTCTCAAACTTATATACAAACTAAATTTAAGTAAATTTTAATCCACTTCTTTGGCTTTCGATATATATCAGGGAAGTTGGTGAAGCTTTATTGCTAAAATCTTACCCACAGATTTTATATTATCAACGATTATTTACGGATTTGATGAGCAATTACAAACCAAATTTGATCATAAATATGTGATACTCTGGATTTAAGAATAATTTTATAATTATTCATAGGAAACATTAATATGGGTACCAAGTCTGAACAGCCAACGATTTACACTAATTTATATAGCAATCGTCCTAAAGCTAATAAAAGTTTATATACTGAATTTCATACAAACATATGTACAAATACGTCCTTTAATATTGTGTTCAAAGTTTACACTTATGTATGTAGACACAGGCAAATGTACGGATGAACATTGAAACATACGAAAGATATCCCAGATAATTATGTCGTACCATGAAATACTTTCTTTGCAATTTAAAAAATAACAATCTTAAATAATATCTCTTTTAGCTTTGCATCTTAACTAATGTCTGTACTTACCTATAAAAGCCTCCATACCATCTTGTATTTCCGGCTCACATTCAGCTTCATCTAAACCGTTTAAATAGGTTTCCAGTAAATAGTTTTTTCCCAGCTCACGTTCACGTTTACGATGCTTCTCCACTTCAATCTTGGTAATTTGAAGTTCCTTATCACTGTAGCGGCAAATAATGAACCATTCCATTTTGCGTGTGTGAGTGTAAGTGTGTTTATGTTTAATGGTAAAGTACCACAAATTATTGTCCACATCGACAAGACAAGAAGGCAAAAACCAAAACACACAAACACAACCGACCGTAGCAGAAATATAAAAAAAATTGGAAAACAAAAGAAAAATAAGAAATAAGAGATAAAAAGTTAAATAAAAACAAAATTAATTATACAACCAACTTTCTTTTAATTATGACCAACACAAATACATGTTACACCAGGGGACGAAAACCAAAATCATCAGCCACTATACAATGTAAATGTCAGTAGCTCAAAGGATTGTATTATTTTTAAATAAATCTCAAGGTCACATTCATATTAAAGGCTGTTGGAAAAAGCTTAATAATTATTTGATTTTTATAAAAGAAATATTCCTTTAAAATTTCTAATTATTGAAAATAACTATGATCTGCATTTGATTTGTGTATAATTAATATACTCGATATAATAAATTTAATTTCAAATTTAGAATGAAATTTATAGAATTTTATTTCGAAAAATTTTGATTTTGATTTGTTGCTGATCACTCACTCTATAACGCTGTTATTAATTTCATGAATTGAAAAAACTTAAATTTTCCTGCAACAGTGGTCTAGATAAAATTCCGTCCTGTATTTTAATAAAATGTGCTGATGTTTTAGCTGTATCATAAACACTCATGTTTAATACCTCTATTAAATATGGTTATTTTCCCATTATGTGGAAGGATTCATTCATTATTCCGCTATTCAAATCTGGTAACAAGGCTGATATTACTAATTATCGCGAAATTGCTAAATTAAGTATTATACCTAAAATTTTTTAAAAAAATTATAACGTATTATCTATGCCATCAAGTAAATATGTTAATTTCTCCCTTCCAACATGGTTTCCAAAAAAGATGTTCAATCTATAAAAAACTATTACAATTTACTACAATTGTCAACCGTGGTTTTCTTGAACGCAAACAGACAGATGCAATTTATACTGACTTCAGCAAGGCTTTTGATAAAGTCAATCATAAACTTCTTCTTAAGAAATTACATATGATGGGATTTTCAAATCTTTGTGCAAAGTGGATATATTCTTATTTAACCAATAGAACACAAAAAGTATATTTTAAAAATGTTACTTCAAAGCCGATAGATGTAATGTCGGGAATACCGCAAGGCAGCCACCTTGGACCGCTTCTTTTTTCTTTGTTTATAAACGATCTTCCGAATGTTATTCGTTTTTCAAACATCTTGATGTATGCGGATGATGTCAAAATTTTCTTCTGTTATAATCAACACTCTGACCATGTTTTTCTTCAAAATGATTTCAATTCATTTAATCTTGGTGTAATTTAAATTTATTGGAGCTAAACCTTAAAAAGTGTAAACATATGCATTTCGTCAGAAGGAGGCCGGTATCTGTCAACTATGTGCTGGGTGGTTATTGTCTCGATAAAGTAGATAACTTTATAGATCTTGGTGTTTTATTGGATCATAAACTGAGCTTTATTCCTCCTATAACAATTACTGTCAACAAAGCCAGAGGTGTACTTGGTTTCATAAAACGTTGGGCTAAAGAGTTTAATGATCCCTATGTCACCAACACTTTTTATACGTCACTTGTGAGACCTATCCTGGAATATGCTTCTATAATTTGGGACCCAATCTACCAAATTCATGCCGACAGTCTGGAATCTGTGCAGAAACAATTCCTTTTGTTTTGCCTTCGGAGTTTAAACTTCAATCCAAAAAATCTTCCATCCTATACCAGCAGACTTGCCCTTATTAAGCTACCAACTTTAAAAAGCCGGAGAACTATGTTAAATGTTTCATTTCTTCTTAATATAATTAATGGTGATGTTTGTTCTGGTTTCCCGATTAACAATATATCAATCAACATTTCTCAACGTCCAACACGTTACTTCTCACCTTTATCTGTACAGTTCTATAGAGCTAATTATGCAAATGCAGACCCTCTCAGGAGAATGTGTATTCAATTTAATGAACTTTATAGATTTATTGATTTCTCATTAAATACTAATCTAATTGAAAGTAAAATAATATGCTTTCTAAATTCATGAATAGCTATGTACTAAAATTAATTTTAAAATGTTAGTCTGTAAGAATGTCTTTCCTTAAATAAGAAAAAAAAAATTTTTTTCTTAAAAACGTACTTTTTTTAAAAAAAAAAGTACCATTTCTTGCAAAAATACCTTTTCTTAAACACGTACCTTTTCCTTAAAAAATTACCTTTTTTAAAATAGCAGCCATTTCTTAAAAAAAAACTCCTTACTTAAAAATCGCCAGTTCCTAAAAAACTACGCCCTATCAAAAAAATTACGTACATTAGAAGTACATACTCAAAAAAGTATATTTTCACAAAGAAGTACCTTTTCTTAAAAAATAATACATTCTATTCAAGAAGTAGTCTATTAATAAAAACGTACCGTTTCCTAAAAAACAGCTGTTCATAAAAAGTACCTTTTTTAAGAAATGACCTTTCCTTAAAAAGACCTTTTCTTATATAAGTGCCTAAAAGTTCATTTTTTTATAAAAAGTACCGTTTCTTAGAATAATAGTTGAATGAGATCGAAATAATCTTAGCACACGTTTTTTGTCTCAACTTTTTTTTCAAGCATAATTTAAAATTTTTTATCCAGTTATCTTTGAAAAGTATGTCAGACATTATGTCTAATGACAACCCTGTTCAGTTCTTGGTAGTTTGACTAAAACGAGGAATTTTTAACCAAAACAAACTTGATCCCACCAAAACTTGGCCAAAGAATCAAAGGTCCACCATCAATTTGTTTCCAATGCTAGTAAAAACTTTTAGGATAATTTCACCATTGATAGGAAACATGGTTCGGGAAAAATTAAAGTTTCAAATGAAGTTTTTTAATCCAAGAAAAAGCTCTCAGCACACCTGGTAACAGCCCGTTTGGCTCGGATCATTTGGTGCGAAAAGTTAAAGCCAATGAAAGTCCGAAAACACAAAAAGTCCAAAAAGTTCAAGGCATGAGCACTTACAAAATTTTATTTATGTTAATAACACTCGAAGAAATGTCGATTGTGGCAAAAGAATGAAGTCACTTCTTACAACGGGCTCTATAAATACTGAAATTTATACTTAGGAGCGTTTGCAAAGGAGACTTCTTCCTTTCATAAGCTAACACATTCTGTCCACATATTTTTGGCCTGACTTGGCATCCGGTTACTTCTGTAAGCTCTTCAGTGGAACAATAACAAAAATGTGTAAAACTTTGAACTGACAAAAAAATGACAAAAATCACTACAAATTCCGGAAAAAGCCCATAAGTTCATAAGTAGTGATCAGAACTATAAAAATTATATTTTTTGTAAGCTTCAATATGATTTAAATTTAATAAAAAAAATAAAAGCTCCAGTTTCAATGGTTTTCTTATAACTACATTTAATGCATGTTAAGAAGTTTTCGATCTCAGTTTTGAGTAAGATAACAACTTTGCAACAGATTTTTTTAAATAAAAAATAGTATTAAAAAGAATTGTCCCTTAATTCATTTAATTGATTTTAAAGAATTTATTCTTTTTAAAGCACTATTGTGAATCTCTTTTACAACTGCAAGTCTAAAGGACTAAGTAAGTAGACGTTTAAGCACACTTTGTAAGTCTGTGCATGTATGTGTGTGGAAAGAACGCATTAAGAATTATGTATATCCTTATAGCTCTGTTATGGAATCTGTTTTACAGTTACGAGTATCAGTACGGAGTCAGTTAGTGCGTGCGATCGTATGTGTGTGTGTGTGTATGTGTGTGTATCTGAGTCTGTAGGTATGTTAAACGTGTACTAGTGGTAATTTAATCAGTAACCTACCGCAACAAAGACAATTGGCGTTGTATTGTTTCATCCTGAGCCAAAATAATTTTCATCAGACGCTCGTTCGCCGTACAACGAGACAATTTGGGATGCAATGTATTGGCCTGTGCCAACCATTGTGATGATTTATGTTTACGTCGTCGAAATTTAGCACTACGTGCACTACCCACCGGGCTGCCCATGCCGCTATCTTTGTCCGTTGAGATTAATGATGACAACTGGGGTGTCGCCACATTATTATTGTACACTGCTGCTCGTGCTGGGCCCAAGTGACGCAACAACAATTCACACTACATGAAGGTTGCACAAACAACACAAACCAATGAATATGAAATGAAAAGAAAAGAAAAGAAAATAATAAAGTAGGATATTAAAGTTAGTGTTTATAATCAAGGATTTTTATACTTTTCTCAGCAACAAAAAGAAAACACAAAACATTTTGCGTGACTTGTCTAAATTCATTTTATTTTTTTTTTTTTTTTTTTTTTTTGTTCAATCTTGTTATGTTCACCTACATTTCATTTCATAATTTCAACAGTTTTCAACATTATTCACAACATAAAATACTCAAATTAAATGAAAAAAAAAAAAAATAACTAAAAAATAGTTGCCCTAAAATACATATTGTTAGTACCAATCAAAATTCCGTAGTTGTGACGAGACAGAAGAAATTAATAAAGGACGAAATTACACCACGGATGAATGATAACCTGCAAAACCTAATTCTATTGTTGAAGCAAAGACGAAGAAGACCAAATAACTAAGATATACACAACATATTGAAAAGAGTAAGCAAAACAGTAAAAAAATGCATACCTCGATTCCATGAACAATTACACTGACCTACAAATTTAAAAAAAAAAAATTTTTAACTAATCTGGGTGCGCTGAATTCGAATCTGGAAAATTGGGCTATCACGTCTTATTCATTTTCTATCGCATGCTGGCAATATTGTAAAACAGTCAATATTGACACTACAATTTTACAATTATTAATTTGACAGAAGCCCACATTCATTCTAAATTTTCATATTTGTAGCATTTAAGCATGCCAGGGAGGTCATGTGTTACTGATTCAAGCTATTTATACCCTATACCACTATGTGGTTTGGGTATAATGACTTTGTGCTGCTGTTTGTAACAACCAAAAATATTTGACCTAGACCCATCTTTAATTATACCGATCGAATCAGAATCACTTTGTGAGTTGATTTAACAATGTCCGTCCGTCCGTCCGTCCGTCCGTCTGTGTGTCCATGTAAAGCTTGTAATCAAACTGCAGGTCGCAAATATGAATATATTTTGATGAAATTTGGTATATAGGCTTTTATCGGCCATGGGATGAACGCTATTGAAATTGGTGAGAATCAGTCCATGTTCAGACCTAGCCCCCATACAAATGACCCATATGAAATCGACATAAATTGCCATAAGATCCAAATTGTCATATAGATCTTACTCATATTGCGTTTGTATGCGTTCATTACATCAACTAATGAGTAGTCCAAAAATGATCCCTTTGATCCCATATAGAGCTGCTTCCCGATCTTCACTTAAATCTATTAAAAAACAAAAATATTGCACTGATTCTTCTCAAATTTTGTTTGTACATATTGTTGCAAAATACAAGAGACTTTACCAAACATGATCAGGATCGGTCCATTTTTGGACCTAGTCCCTTTATAGATATAGCATCCGATATGAACTTTTTCATATCTGCAGCCAAAAAAATTAATAAAAATCGCACTCAAATTTGGTTTATGCTTATTTTCTATATCGAAGTAGTTGGACCGAAAGATAGGGTCTCTAAACCATGGTATAGGATACCATATAGTCGGTCTAGACCGACAATAATTTTCTTACTTGTTTTGCTTTGTGTTTGGTGAATATTTGGTTGGAAAAAAAGTATATGCAATATCAGAATGTTTAAAATTTGCATATTTACATTATTTTGGTTTTGCTGTCAAAAACTTGGACAAACCGTAGACATACACAATGTTTTGCAATAGTTGCAGAACTATTTTATACAAGTGGTCAAATGGTAAGAAGATCTATTTCGATTTTTCAATTCAAGTACTTTGGCGAGGGTCAAGTAACCACCGAACCGATTGTTATTTCTGTTTAACAAAAGTTGCTGGATTCAATATGCAAAATCGAAAAAATATTACTTACGCGAATGTCCCAGGGAGCAAAAGTTATACTCAGCAGGTACTGGCTTACCAGAGAAGTGATTCAACGACCTATAACTTACCTCCTCGTGGTGCTCCTGGGCAACCCTAGGCAAAGCCAATTAATTCTAATGATTATTCCAAGCGGCTAAAGGTTAAAGTTGATAATGTCTGCCAGTGCAATCCTTCTTGGGGGACAACTGGTAGTTACTAAATTTGGCCAATTGGTAACGAAGCCTTACCAAAAGGCACTAAATTTGGTAACGCGGGGAGATCGAATTGCCCTGAGAAGAGTACTCTTAGACTCCCCACGGAGACAAAGCGAACCATGATACATAGGAATGTCGGCCGACTGGTGGATCGTGAAACATCCAACAAGATGAAATGGTTGCTCACATCCTTTAAATATATGTGATACAAAGTTGAACTGATTCTATTGATGGATCAATTTACGAACGTGGCACTAGAGGCTCTCGAATCTGATGTGCAGAGGAGATTGCTGTGTGTGACTAGTAGGGAGTGGTTGTGGAGCTAAGAGCTGGTATATGCGTTGTTTGGATAAGCCGAGCTGGTATGTGCGTTGTTGGGAAGAGGCATGAGCGGAAGATAAGTCGTAAGATGAGTCGGATGCAAGAAGGTCGTACGGTAGCATGAGTAGAAATCTTTTGACGATACAGGAGTGCGTAAGAGAGATGTCAGAAAGAATGTATCATGGTAAACAATGTCGATGTCGGAGTCTTTGATGAATCTTCGAGACGATCTCATTGGGAATTGCCCTTCGGATAGTTTCGCAGTGGCTGTGGTGCCTATGTCGTAGGCACATCACAGATCGATGTGGAGGTGCATTCACCCAGGTGTTGCTGCCTCTAAAGCAACAGGGTTTTAGGTACGCCCGACACAATAACCTTCTTATGGCGGGGCGTAGGCAGTACGCATAATATCTATCCCAGTGCTAGAACACCGTGTGCTTAAGTCAACATGACAGGCACACACGTAAAACCCAATATGACTTACGCGAATTTCCCATCAGTTTCCAAACCAGTGCGACGAGCAATGAGTCCGAAACATCTCTCACAAGCAGTGGTACTTTGTATGACGCAAGCTGAGCTGAATGATCTAATTCGAGATTTACATTTAACGAAGCAAGACGCACAATAACGAGCTTCATGCATGCAGCAGTGGATACATCCTGCTGTTGGGACAAAAGTAATAATCTATAGCGATAGAAGCTTGGAATTGGCTGCATATTTTGAGAAGAAACACTCTATTCTATACTGTACTGATGTTGATGTTTTATTTAAAAAAATGAACCAGCCATATGACAAAACTGCATGGAGATTATTAATTGATGGCTCTAAGTACAGTTTAAAGACCCTTCTTTTGCATAATGGGAATGAAAAACCATCCATACCAATTGCTCAAGCCACTACTACAAAGGAAAACAAGTAAGAAAATTATAGTCGGTCTAGACCGACTATACGATACCCTATACCATGCGTTTAGAGACCCTATCTCTCAGGCCCAACTAACTGGATATAGAAAATAAGCATAAATCAAATTTGAGTGGGATTTTTATTAATTTTTTTGGCTGCAGATATGAAAAAGTTCATATCGAATGATATATTTATATAGGAACTAGGCCCAAAAATGAACCGATCCTGACCATGTTTAGTAAAGTCTCTTGTATTTTGCAAAAATATATACAAACAAAATTTGAGAAGAATCAGAAGAATCATATACAAACCCAATTTGACTAAGATTTATATGATAATTTAGATCTTATGGCATTTTATGTTGATTTCATAGGGGTCATTTGTATGGGGGCTAGGTCTGAACATGAACCGATTCCCACCAATTTCAATAGCGTTCATCCTATAGCCGAAAAAAGCTTATATACCAAATTTCATCAAAATATATTCGGACGGACGGACGGACATCGTTAAATCGAATCAGATAGTGATTCTGATTCGATCGGTATAATAAAAGATGGGTCTAGGTCAAATATATTTGGTAGTTACAAACAGCAGCACAAAGTCATTATACCCAAACCACATAGTGGTATAGGGTATAATTACGAATCAATGACTGAAATTTTGACAGTACTCAAATTCAACGATCATAAATGGAAGATCTATAGTGACCTTAACGTTTGATTTAAATTTCTTTGTATATTTATCATACACCATCGTAAATAACTGTAAATTAATCTGGTTCAGGTCATTGATATGTTGACTGGTATGCAATGAGGTTTCACAAAATATTGTTGTTTCCTTTGTCTATGGGATTGTCGCGCTAGAGTGGCCAAAAAGAACTGGGTATTCACCAGGAAAGCAAAACATTTCAAATATACCATTAATTGATCCAAATGACGTTCTTCATCCGTCGCAGCACATGAAATTGGGCCTTTTTAAGGACTTTGTCAAGGCCCTGGACAAAGATGGTGCAGCATTTAAATATTTTTCCTAAAGTTTCATATGCTAAAATTAAATAAGGCATATTTGTTGGCCCTCAGATCAGGAAGCTCTTGAATGTTCACAATTTTTCACAATGTTTATTGGAGAAAAATATGCAGCCTGAAAATCTTTAAAAAGTATCGCGGACAGTTTTCTTGAAAACAATAAGAGTGAAAATTGTTGCTGAATTATTAAAAAATTATCACGAATTAGGTGCATGAATATCACTCAAAACGCATTTTCTTTTTTCGCATTTAGATTTTTTTCCACAAACCGTGCTCACCAAGATTTAATGGAAATTGAAAGAAATTAGCAAGGATTTTGAGACAAAAGCATGCTGGGAGACTATTGCTGGACTCTAAAACATGAAACCAAACCAGCAATATACATCATTCTCTTTTGAAAATTCATTGATTTTTTATGAATTTTTGGTTTGGCTTAAGGACTTCTAATAAATTCAAAAATTCATTGATTTTTAAATAAAGTAATGATTTTTTATATTTAAAACGAATAAAAACTTTTTTTTTATCTCGAAAACCTGAAGCGATAGAGAAAACCCAATTACAGATTTGAATTCAGCCCACTAAATTACCCTGGGAAAGATATTTGGTTGCTCCAGTCCAAAACCTTGTTGGCTAACGCTATTATCCTTATAACATAAGAAATATTCAACAAGATGCTAAGATTTACTGGAGGTTTCTGAATGAAACTTTGGGAAGGAGTATCAAAACGCAAGTTAACATGAAAAATTCAAAAGGGGAATTGATAACAGATGATGCTATGTAATGTAAGCCTTTAAATTAGTATTTCTTAAAGGTTTCCACAACTTTAAACCAGCAAATTAAAAGTCGCAATGGAGATTCGTATCACAATCTCAGAACCGTAAATAAGAGCCCTGGTCATGGCAACTTACCTCCAAGAGTATTGAATGTAATAGTGAAATCTCACCACATTTAGTGAACGTTTTTATTAATACTAGCAGATTCCAGCCCTCGAAATTCGAGCTCAAATTCTAGGAAATTTTATTTTTTCATTAAATAAAGACCCTAAAGGTAACTAATCAATTATAGCCAATTCAAAAATCAACACAAAAAACAAACTCATTTTTATTACAAACACATTAACCAATTTAATAAACACAAACATAGCATTGTATAATTTTATGCATGGGTTAGTAGCAACTTTAAATGCAATTTACTCAAAATAAAGGAAAAAATTTAAAAATCTGTAGATCTGCAAATTGGCTTAAAAGAAATACCTTTCAAATAATATATGTTTGACCAAAAGCGGGATAAAAATGTAGAACAAAACATCAGTCACAAGAATTCGCCTAGCCTATTAATATTATAGATTATCCACACTTCAGACTACCCGAATGTATCAAAAATTTCAAAAATTGTTCCAAGGAATTAAATGCTACTATTGAAGGCAAACACCGACCTATTTCCTTATTATCCGT
This sequence comes from Cordilura impudica, assembly GCA_963682025.1. Classification (NCBI taxonomy): domain Eukaryota; kingdom Metazoa; phylum Arthropoda; class Insecta; order Diptera; family Scathophagidae; genus Cordilura; species Cordilura impudica. The sequence continues at coordinate 133,345,553 of OY821519.1, read as the reverse complement.
TCTTGATAAAATTTTTGAAAAGATTATACATAAACAACTATTAGTACACCTAGATACTTATAAATTACGCTATGATTGTCAATATGGATTTAGGAAGGGAAGTGGAACTGAGAACGCTGTTGTGAATGTTATAAACTATATCTGTCAAGGATTATGATGCAAAAGCTGTCTGAATTAAATCTTTTTGAAAGCTACCTGTACAATAGGAAACAATACGTAGAAGTAAATGACTGTAAAAGTTTTCTTGGATGGTTGAACATGGTGTGCCGCAGGGCAGTGTACTGGGTCCCCTCTTGTTCATTATATATATCAACGATATTGTAAATCTTGAACTATACGGAAATATATTAATGTATGCAGATGATATTTGTGTGCTTTATCCGTAAAAGCATCAAGCGGTGCTCAAGGCTTATATGGAAAGAGACGCTGCTCTAATATTTGAACATGCAAGACTTAACAAATTATTTATAAATTCTAGGAAAACCAAACTTGTCAGGTTCCAACATTTTTTCAATAATGATGCTGTAAGCTTTAGGATTTTTGTAAACGGTAATGAGGTAGTTGAAAGCTTATCAGTAAAGTGTCTGGGCATCAATTTACAATGTAATTTATTTTCAAGGAATTTACATATCAAGGAACTAAAATCCAAAGTAGCATCTGTTATTGGTTTACTATATAAGTTTAAAAACAAATTAAATAATCAGAATCATTTTCTGAGTCGATATAACGATGTCCGTCCGTCCGTCTGTCTGTCCGTCTGTGTGTAAATATAAACCTTGTAATCAAACTACTGGTCGCAAATGTGAACGTACTTTGATGAAATTTGGTACGTTAGCTTCTATCAGCCATAGCATAGCCGCTTTTGAAATTGGTGAAAATCGGTGCATGTTCAGACAAGTCCCTATACAAATAATGCCTATGAAATCGACTTAAACTGTCATATGATCCAAATTATCATGTAGATCTCAGTCAAATTTGGTTTGTGAGTGTTTGTTACACCTACTAATTAGTAGTCCAAAAATAAAACCTATATGACAATTCCTAAACATAGCCCCATATAAAGCTGCTTCCCGATCTTAACTTGAATCTAGACCGACTATAATTTTCTTACTTGTTTTGTTTTTATCATTAGATTTCATATGTATATAGAATAAATGACTAGGCCCAAAAATAGACCGATCCTGACTATGTTTGGTAAAGTGTCTTGTATTTTGCAAAAATATATACAAACAAAATTTGAGAAGAATCAGTGCCATATTTTTGTTTTTTGATAGATTTAAGTGAAGATCGGGAAGCAGCTCTATATGGGGCCTATGACTAAGAGTTGTCCCATAGGGATCATTTTTCGACTACTCATTAATGGATGTAACAAATGCATACAAACCCAATTTGACAAAGAAATATATGACAATTTTGGTCTTATGGCAATTTATGTCGATTTCATAGGGGTCATTTGTATGGGGGCTAGGTCTGAACATGGACCGATTTCCACAGGTTTCAACAGCGATCATTCCATGGCCGATAAAAGCTTATATACCAAATTTCACCAAAATATTTTCATATTTGCGACCTGCAGTTTGATTACAAAGTTTACATGGACACACAGACGGACGGACGGACGGGCGGACGGACGGTATAATAAAAGATGGGTCTAGGTCAAATATTTTTGGTAGTTACAAACAACAGCACAAAGTCATTATACCCAAACCATATAGTGGTATAGGGTATAAATATAAAAAGAAAACAAAATTATTTTCCATCTTTCCCATTTTCATGATGCAGTTAGAATCGACCCGAAACAGCTGTATAACCTGTTTTGCAGAATATAAATCAACTTTATTAAAAAAATATTTTTAAATAATTTTCATTTTTCTGCTATGGACACATTGTTTCTACTTGTTTTTAAAAATTTTGATTAAAGTTTATTTGACTTCATTTATTTCTTTTGGAAACTATATATTGTTCTTTTTTTTTGATGAGTCTCAAAATCAAAAATTCGTTACCAATGAAGGTAAATCCCTTCGTGAAATATCTCGGATCAGAGTTAGAAGCCACTCCTCAGTGCAGTGCATCGTGCAAAACTACAAATCCACCAATTCAACTTTGTCAAAGCCTTATTCTGGTCGCCCCTCCAATAAGGGACCAAATTGGATACAGAAACATTTTAAAGTAAAGCCAACAAAAAGTGGCCCATAGATAAGATTTCTGGTTCCAACTGAATAACGATACAAATAATACGGCCGCGGCGCTCAACGTCAAGCTGTAGTTTCTCTACAATACTACAAATCAATTGTAATCATCACCCCAATCAGCCGATTTTAATCCTATAAAGCATTTGTGGGATTTACTGAAGCACAAAATTCGTCAGCATAAAATAAGATAATTTTAAGTGGCATCATTTGGGCTGAGTGAGTTAAAATAAGTAAAGAGGATATCTATCTCCTACAGTACAAGGGATATCCTACAAATTATTAAATTAAACAATATTTAATATAAATTTTGATTTTTCCATTAATATTTCAAATTCTTATGCTTTGTTTACGTTTTTACGGGCACAAAATATGTTAAAAATAAACCAAAAATAAAATTAGAAAAAGCTAATAAATAGCATAATAATAGCAATCTATGCCACTGCTATAAAAGCAGTAAACATGTACTCGATTATGCTCGCTACTGTATTTGCATGAATAAAAATATTTTGAATAATGTAATATATTTTTAACACAACAGATGTGGATTTACATATAAGTATATTTATAAAAAAAAATATATAAATGATATTTCCAAAGCTATAAAAAAGCCATCAAAAACACAATACTATAAAATTTTACGGCCCATAAAATTAAAATTTAATAAAAATATTAGTTAAGTTCCATAAAAAGACCACTGAAAATTTTATTTCAAGAAAAACATGCCGTATTTGACATATGCTGATGACATATCCCGAATTAAAAAGCAAATTTTAATTTATTCAAAATAGAGCATTCTGATGTCGAAAAACCGAAATCACAAAAAAAAATAAAATATTTATAGCTGCTGGTCGTAAATAATTAAAAAACATTTTTGTTGTAGATTTTTTTAGAGGTTGCTACAAAATCTATAAGCTCATTTCCCATCCCTGAGACAACCTGGGTTTTTATCCCTGTGCTAGCTGTGACACTTTTTGATTACTTAAATAAAAAGAAAAACTTGAAATACTCAATTATTAGTAGTGTACGTAGTTCTTAAAGTTTAATTTTTGAAGTATTTTATTACAAACTTAAAAGTTGTTCAAGAAGAATGAAAAAAAAACTATATTTTTTTTTATTAAAAATAATTGAAACAATTACTTTTTTATGTTGTTTTCATTCTTTCGTTTTGTGCACAAGTAAACGACAAGTAAGAATATTCAAGGGAAAAACACATCAACATGAAATTAAACGTATTTAAATTTGAGCTTGCACGAATATTGTAATCGGCATTTCACCGAAAACCCAATATTCGGTATTGTCCTAAGCCGACAACCGAATATTCGAATTTTCCCGGTTTTTGTTGATAGAAAAAATATTTTGTTATATAAAGGGGGTCTCGAAATTCACGAACGACTTTAATTTGCTGACAGTTCGACAGGTACTAGTTTAGGGCACGTTAAAATAAAGACGTTTACTCGTTTTCTTTGTTGAACAATATTTGAAAAATAACAAAAGTTTGGCGGTTGATTTTTCAAAGAAAATCATTCTTGATGGCTTTACTAATCGTCAAAATTACCACATTTCAGGTTCAGAAAATCGATGTGTATTAGTCGAAAAATAAATGCATCCACAACGTGTCACTGTTTGGTGCGGATTTTCGACTGGAGGAGGCATCATTAGAAAAGGAGGCTGGACATGTAGTGACTGTTACTGATGCCCGATATCACAACATGATAACAGAGTGCATTCTGTCTAAAATGGATGGTATTGCTGGATTTCTTTTTATAAGGATATTTGAAGTCAATAGTCTATGCAATAAGCCCACGACAACCCATGCATTGAAGGAGGAAATCCACCACTGCATCAATGAAATTCAGCCACATTTATGGAAAAACTCGACAAAAGTGTACGTATGTGCCAACAAAGCCGTGAGGGCCATTTGATCGATATGTTATTCCATACTTAACCCTATGAAGTGTACTTTATGATTCAATAAAAAACTGACAACGTAAAGAAAAATAGGTAAGAAAATTATAGTCAGTCTAGGCCGACTACACGACTCCTAATACCATGCGTTTAGAGACCCTAATCTCTTAGGTCAAACTAATTAGATATAGAAAATATGCATAAAATAAGCATAAACCTTCGATATGGAAAAGTTCATATATTTATATGGGGACTAGGTCGAAAAATGGATCGATCCTGACCATGTTTGGTAAGGTCACTTATTTTTTGCAAAAACATATACAAAACAAATTTGAAAAAATCGGTGGAATATTTTTGTTCTTCAATAGATTTAAGTGAAGATCGGGAATAAGCTTCTTATGGGGGCCACAACTAAAGACTGTGCTACAGGGTTTATTTTTTGACTACTCTTCAATAAACATACACAAACCCAATTTGACCGAGATCTATATGATAATTTGGCTATTATGGCAATTTAAGTCAACCTCATAGGGGTCATTTGTATGGGGACTAGGTCTACACATGAATCGATTTTCACCAACTTCAATAGCGTTCATCATATGACTGATAGAACCTTATACACAAAATTGTATCAAAATATATTCTTATATGCGATCTGTGGTTTGATTATAAAGTTTACATGGACACAGACAGACAGACGCACGGACGGAACGACATCGCTAAATCGACCCAGAAAGTGACTCTGAGACGATCGGTATAATAAAAGATTTAGGTTTAGGTCAAATATTTTTGGTTTTTCAAACATCAGCACAAAGTCATTATACCCATACCAAATAGTGGTAGAGTGTATAAAAAGTCTGCAAAAATAATTTATCAAACACTAGCTGTTTTTACCCGGTCTTGCCCTTTGACTTGAAAAATGGTTCACTATACTTACCAGGCGTTGAGTACTTAGTCCGCAATGAACAAATTCCTCAAAAAATTAACTTTCTCCCAAAAATTTGTATGGGATTGGGGAATTTATTCATGATGAAAAAACTTCCCCAATGCTTACATTTTTTGGGAGTAAATTCATTTGTTATTTTAATTTAAAAGTTTTTGATTTTTTAAGTTAGAAGTTTTTTTAAAAGGCGCTACAACAAAAATACTTCAAAAATAAGCTGCGAAACCGCTTGATGTTTTTTTTTTTTTTTTTGAAGTTTATTTGTTTTGTAAACATCAAATATAACGGAATCGTTGGAATCGGAAGTTTAAAAAATTGAATTAGTTCATTCAATAAAAGATCATCATTGAGCAGAGACGTCAAATTTATAGAAGTTTCAGAAAAAGGAAAATGAATGCGACGTTTTAAATTGTGTCGCAAGGTTACTCTAAGCAACTGCTTATAGTATATGTTTGGCCTATTTTGATCAACAGGTAATTCTTGCACATACGTAGATAAAATTTATCATAGGACTTTTCACTGAGCTGTGTTCCGCGAGCGAGTCGCGTCCGCGTCCGCGCGTTTGGCAGCTACACCTGTTCTGCCGCGCAGTTAGCGTCAACTTATTGTAATCGCCAAAATATATATTTCGGATCATTCCGATAATATAGCTGAGCTGTGTTCGCAGGCGCGCCGCGTCCGCGAGCCACTTCCGCGCGTTTGGCAGCCACACCCGTGCTGCCGCGCAGCTGTCGTCAACTTATTTTAATAGCCAAAATATATTTTTCCGATCATTCCGATATTTAAGCTAAGCTGTGTACCGCGAGCGCATCGCGATTCCGCGCCCCGATTCCGCGCCCCGATTCCGCGCCCCGAAATGATGCTATTGAAAGGAATACAGATATTTAATAAATTTGTTGTAGGACAGATATTGAGAGCAGTATGGGGAATTTGTTAATTTTTTTTACATATGGGGAATTTGTTCATCGTGAAGTTATTCCCCAATTTTTTGGGTAATAAGTTCATATTTTTGGGAATTTATTCATTGGGGACTAAGTACTCGGCGCCTGCTTACCATGTTTATGCATGGAGTATTTTGAGTGTATGATGTCTAAAAGTTATGAATTTTAGTTCTTCTAAAGCTTTGTGATATACAGCATTTCTGGTTTTTCCTTCTGGTCCATATACGAAAATAATATACTCCGGATCAGGCGACATAAAATTGTCTATGAGAAAAACAGTCGTTTAAGGAGTTTCAGATTCCCTGGATTCAGCTTGTCTTAGCCGTTGGATTTCTAAACGCACTTGAGTAGATTCAGGCATTTCCGCTTCTCTTAACAAAGCTTGCTGAGCTGCATTCCGCGAGCGCATCGAAATGATGCTATCGAAAAGAATACAGATTTTAAGTGCAAAACAGATATTGAGATCAGTATTTTAAAAAATTCATTAAATAAAAATATGTAAAAATTTAAGAACGAATTTGGGGAGTAAGTTCATTTTTTTATTTCGTTTAAAAAAATGGGGAATTTGTTAATTTCTTTTGGTGACCTTTTTTCAAATTTGGGGAATTTGTTCATCGTGAAATTATTCCCTTGTATACCAAATTTCAGAGAAATCCGTTGAAAAAAACAAATTTGTAAAGCGAACAAATGTACCAAAAACCAGAAAGTGAGTTTTATAAAAAAGTAGGCTTAAAGGTAGGCGTGGACAGAAAGATATATAATCTGATCTTCGCTGGAGTATAGAGATCACGTGTACTAAATTTAAGAGAAATCCGTTGAAAAATAAAAGTTTGGAAAATAAATAAATTTTATGTACATAGAAGTAGGCGCAAAATTAGGCGTAGCCGCTAAGCAGCATATGGCGGCCTTGCCTGGAGAACAGAGATTGTGGGTACCAAATTTCAGAGAAATCCGTTAAAAACTAAAAAATTGTGTAGCGAACAAATATATCAAAAACAGAAAATGAACTTATACAAAAAGTGGGCGTAAAAGTAGGCGTGGCCGGTAAGAATCATATAGCGACCATTCCCGGAGTACAGAGATTGTGCGTGCCAAATTTTATAGAAATCCGTTGAAAAATAAAAATTTGTATACCAACAGAAAATGAATTTTGTATAAAAAGTGGGCGCAGAAGTAGATGTGGCAAGTAAGAATCATTTCCCGTGACCGGTAAAAATCATATGGACCATTCCCGAAGTACAGAGATCGTGCGTGCCAAATTTTAGAGAAATCCGTTGAAAAATAAAAATTTTTATATCAAACAAATATACCAAAAACACAAAAAGTGGGCGTTAAAGTAGGTGTGTATGATAAAGATCATATGGCGAACTTTTCTGGATTACAGAGATCGTGTGTACCAAATTTTTGAGAAATCCGTTTAATAATAAAAATGTTTATAGCAAACAAATATACCAAAAAACAGAAATAGAATTTTGTATAAAAAGTGGGGGTAAAAGTAGGCGTGACCGCAAGAATCAAATGGTGACCTTGTCTGGAGTACAGAGATCGTGTGTACCAAATTTCAGAGAAATCCGCTGAAAACTAAAAATTTGTGTAGCGAACAAATATACCAAAAAAAACAGAAAATGAACTTATACAAAAAGTGGGCGTAAAAGTAGGCGTGGCCGGTAAAAATCATATGGAGACCATTCCCGAAGTACAGAGATCGTGCGTGCCAAATTTTAGAGAAATCCGTTGAAAAATAAAAATTTGTATAACGGTCAAACAAACAAACAAACAGAAAATGAATTTTATATATATAGACTAGCTGTTTTTACCCGGTCTTGCCCGGGATAAAAAGGCCTTTGACTTGAAAAATGGTTCACTATGCTAATGCGACGTTTAATATTGTGTCGCAAGGTTTCTTTAAACAATTGCTTATAGTATATGTGTGGCCTATTTTGATCAACAGGTAATTATTTCACATACGTAGATAAAATTTATCATACGACATTTCACTAAGCTGTGTTCCGCGAGCGAGTCGCGTCAGCTTCCGCGCGTTTGGCAGCCACACCCGTGCTGCTGCGCAGTTGTTGTCAACTTATTTTAATCGCCAAAATATATTTTTCAGATCATTGCGATATTTTAGCTGAGCTGTGTTCCGCGAGCGTGTTGCGTCCGCTTCCGTCGCGTTCGCGTCCGTGCGCATCGCGCCGCTTCCTCGCAGCTACTACCCGTGCTGCCGCTTAGTTCTCGTTAACTTATTTTAATTCCTAAAACATATTTTTTAGACCATTGCGATATTTTAGCTGAGCTGTGTTCCGCGAGCGCGTCGCGTCCACATCCGTCGCGTCCGCGCGCCTCGCGCCGCTTCCTCGCAGCTACTACCCGTGCTGCCGCTTAGTTCTCGTTAACTTATTTTAATTCCTAAAACATATTTTTTAGAGCATTGCGATATTTTAGCTGAGCTGTGTTCCGCGAGCGCGTCGCGTCCACATCCGTCGCGTCCGCGCGCCTCGCGCCGCTTCCTCGCAGCTACTACCCGTGCTGCCGCTTAGTACTCGTTAACTTATTTTAATTCCAAAAACATATTTTTTAGTGCATTGCGATATTTGAGCTGAGCTGTGTTCCGAGAGCGCGTCGCGTCCGCATCCGTCGCGTTCGCGCGCCCCGCCCCGGTTCCGCGCGTTTGGCAGCCACACCTCTGCTGCCGCGGAGCTGTTGCCAACTTATTTTAATTGTCAAAATATATTTTTCAGATCATTCCGATATTCTAGCTAAGCTGTATTCCCCGTGCGCATTGATTCCGCGCAACGAAATGATGCTATTGAAAAGAATACTCATTTTAAATGCATTTATTGTAGGACATATATTGAGAGCAGTATGCAAATGTTCACTAAAATAAATATTTAACAGAATTCATTAAATAAAAATATTTAAAAATTTAAGAATGAATTTGGGGAGTAATTTCATTTTTTATTTCGATTCAAAAAAATGGGGAATTTGTTCATTTCTTTTGGGTATCTTTTTTTAAGTTTGGGGAATTTGTTCACCATATAGTTATTCCCGGGTAAACCAAATTTCAGAGAAATCCGTTGAAAAGTACAAATTTGTATAGGGAAGAAATATACCACAATGTGAATTTTATATGAAAATTGGGCGTAAAATTATGCGTGGTCGGTAAAAATCATATGGCGACCTTCCCTGAAATATATACTAAACTTCGGAGAAAGCCATTGAAAAATAAATTTTTGTATAGCAATCAAATAAAGAAACAAATAAAAGGAAAAAATAATTTTTATATACATAGAAGTGGGCGCAAAGTAGGCGTGGCCTCTAAGAAGCATATGGTGACTTTCCCTGTAGTATAGAGATCGTGTGACCATATTTTAGATATCCCTTGAAAAATAAAAATTTCTATAGTGAACAAAAAACAGAAAATTAATTTTGTATAAAAAGTGGACGTAGAAGTAGGCGTATCCTGCAAGAATCATATGGCGACCTTAGCTGGAGTACAGGGATCGTGTGTACCGAATTTCAGATAAATCCGTTGATAAATAAAAATTTGTATAGCGAACAAATATACCAAAAAGCAGAAAATGAATTGCATACAAAAAGTGGGCGTAAAAGTAGGCGTGGTCGATAAAAAAAAGTATATGATGACCTTAGCTGGAGTGCAAGGATCGTGTGTACCGAATTTCAGAGAAATCTGTTAACAAATAAAAATTTGTATAGTGAACAAATATGAATAAAACAGAAAATGAATTTTATATAAAAAGTGGGCGTAAAAGTAGGCGTGGCCGGTAAAAAGTATATGGCGACCTTTCTTGGGGTATAGAGATCGTGTGTACAAAATTTCAGGAAAATCCGTTGAAAAATAAAAATTTGTATAGCGGTCAAACAAACAAACAAACAAACAAACAAACAAACAAACAAACAGAAAATGAATTTTATATATATAGATTTTGCGGTTTTAAAGGAGAATAAAGATTAACTGAGGAGTTTGGCAAGGGTGAATTCTTTCTTTATCCATTCACTTTAAATATTTATTTAAGATGCATATTTCAAGAAGTATTAGATCAAATAAATATTAGTGTTAAAGTTAATGACCAATATAATAACAATATTCCTTATGCAAATCACTCGACGTTATTGACCGACAAATTAATGACATCCAACAACTTTTAAATGCAGTTAATACTTACAGCAATTATTACGAACTTGAAATAAATAAGGAAAAACCCTAATATGTGATAATCAGCAAAAACAAGAATCCGTATTCTGCTTGTATTATTGACACTAATAATATCTTATTTTTTATTGCCGGTTATAGGAGAGTTGGAAATATGAAAAAGAGATAAGCTGTCGAATAGGCTGGAAGCACTTTCTGTAAATTTAACAAGCCTGTAACAAGCAATGATATAAACATCAAATTTTGTATATACCTTATGAAATATTCTACTATGGAGTTGAATCGTGGACACTCTAAGCAGAAAACATAAATAAATGGGAAACATTTGGAATGTGGTTATATCGCACAACATGGACTGACAGAGTAACGCTTACATGGGTTCTAAACTGATTACAAAACAAGTAAGAAAATTATAGTCGGTGTAGACCGACTATATGATACCCTATACCATGTGTTTAGAGACCCTATCTCTCAGACCCAACTAACTGGATATAGAAAATAAGCATAAACCAAATTTGAGTGGGATTTTTCTTAATTTTTTTGGCTGCAGATATGAAAAATTTCATATCGGATGCTATATCTATATGGGGAGTAGGCCCAAAAATGGACCGAGCCTGACCATGTTTGGTAAGGTCTCTTGTATTTTGCAAAAATATATACAAACAAAATCTGAGAAGAATCAGTGCAATATTTTTGTTTTTTGATAGATTTAAGTGAAGATCGGGAAGCAGCTCTATATGGGGCCTATGACTAAGAGTTGTCCAATGGGGATCATTTTTGGACTACTGATTAAAGGATGTAATATATATATACAAACCCAATTTGAATAAGATTTGTATGATAATTTGGATCTTATGGCAATATATGTTGATTTCATATGGGTCATTTGTATGGGGGCTAGGTCTGAACATGGACCGATTCTCACCAATTTCAACAGCGTTCATCCCATGGCCGATAAAAGATCAAATACCAAATTTCGTCAAAATATATTCATATTTGCGACCTGCAGTTTGAATACAAGCTTTACATGGACACACAGACGGACGGACGGACGGACGGACGGACGGACGGACGGACGGACGGACGGACGGACATCGTTAAATCGAATCAGATAGTGATTCTGATTCGATCGGTATAATTAAAGATGGGTGTAGGTCAAATATTTTTGGTTGTTACAAACAGCAGCACAAAGTCATTATACCCAAACCACATAGTTGTATAGGGTATAATGAACGAGAAATATTAAAACTAACAAAACAACGGAAAATTTCCTATCTTGGCCATATTATTTATTATAGATGAATTGGGAAAAACATAAGAAATTGGACAGGCATCATAACAATAGGTAAGTCAGTTCACACAGTGTGGAATCGAGAGAATTATGACGAAATTATTAATAACTAGTACGCCTTGTCGCGTTTTGCTACAACTTGCCGAGACTAATTGACATATTTTATTTAATAATCAATTTTTCCTACGATTTTTATATTGTGCAATTAAAATATTTTATTGTATTTATTTTATATTTTTTGATTTCATTCGGTGCAAGATAAATATAGCTGCCATGAGAAAAACATAGACTTTCCACATTAAATCCGGCGACAATTAACTATTGGCCTTGAATGTAGAATATCATTTAGCAATTTTTTATTTAAGCGATTTTTGTTTTTAGCGATTTCTGAATTTGGTGGTCATATTGGTAATTAATGTACTTGTCAAAAGTTTCAAGACTGCTACTTTCATAGTCACTCATATTTTTTTGTATTTGAGATGCCTCGCCCACTTATCCTATCTTGCCTATTTAATATATGATGAACTCGTACAAAGTGTCAAGGCTTTCCCTTTTATAGTACTCCAGTTATATGAAGTTATGTTTTTACCTTGTATGGGCAGTGTCATGCACACTGTTCCGATCATGCACATTTTTGTTCGACTAATCACATGAAAAATTTATACGCTCACGCAAAGTCGCAAGGCTCTCACTATTACAGTACTGCAGATATATGTCATCTAATATTTACTTTGATCCCCTCGCACCCATTTTTTTCAGACTAGTCACATTTTTAATAGATGACATCAGGCAAATCTGCAAAGCTGTATCTGTGATAGTAGTTAATATATATGATATTAAAAATTCACTTTGAATGGTGAGTGACACGCCCACTTATCCAATCACGCCCATTTTTGGCATAGCTAAAGCGTCCGCCATCTAACGTTTTTTTCCAACTAGTGCTTATTTCGTGAATGGTAACACTTAGCTCATGTCTGATTTGACAGATAATTAGTTTTATCCTTCCGCTGAAGGATTCTGCCAAAAAAAAAATCATCTTTTCAGATGAAACTCATTTTGATCTTGGCGGGTATGTAAACAAGCAAAATTGTCGCATTTGGGGCACAGAAAACCCGCACGCCGTTACAGTCAATGGCGATCGTTATCGGGCCATGTTGAACGAATTTTTGTTCACAAAAATTGAAGAGGAGGATATTGGCAATATTTGGTTTCAACAGGACGGCGCTACGTGCCACACAGCCGAAGCTACACTCGAAGTTTTGCGCCCTGTTCTTGAAGATCGCATTATCAGCCGCAGAGTTGATGTCGTTTGGCCACCTCGGAGCTGCGATTTGACACCGTGAAATACAGCTGCACACAATCGATAATCGTTAGGCTACTGCATGGCCAGCCGAGGCAGCCATTTGAATGAAATTATTTTCCGTTATTAACCGGAAGGATTGTACTATCAAATAAAAAAAGAAATTTTAGATAATGTTCAGTAGTTTTTTTTTATAGCATTTTCAAAAAAAAAAGTTATTTGGCGGACCCTTTACTAACATTAATAACACAAAGGAATAATATTTAACTTTTTTGGTGTTGACTGAAACTTAATTGCAATTTTTTACTAATTTGCGGTCGCTGATTTCAAATCTGATCTCAATTTTTCTCCAACAGTTCGTATTTTTAAGTTACAGGTGCTAATCATATTTTTGACATTTAAAAAAAAAATTTATTTTTTTCAAAACTTCCACGATATCTCTGAAACTGCTGGGCATATTTAAAACCAATGTAAGCACGGCTTAAACGTAATATTTTTGACGAGTTTTGGATTTTTTTTTACTGAATATGATGAACCGTTTTCAAGTTATTCCAATATATGTAGTGGAAGTGCCTTAATTTTGAACATAACGGTATATCGCGAAAAGTCGAATTGATAGAATAAACCAAGTGCAGATTTGGATTCAGCATCCTAAATAACCTTAAAAACAACATTCAATTCTTAATCAACAGAAACCTTGTTCCCTTGTATAACAGGTACTCTCACTCATATTTCCAGGGCTCTCTCTGTCATATTACTCAATATATATGATGTTTAAAGTTTTCTTTATATGGGGGGTGCCACGCCCACTAAAAATATATAAAGATATATAGCCCTATAGCTATTTCCACTACTTAACTTCCTAACTAATGAACTACCTTCCAAAAATAACATTAAAGAATATCAAGGCAATATCAATTCAAGTCCTAATATTAATTTAAAACAAAATATGTATGAATCTTACTTTTGATATTATTCGGCCAATAAGTTGCAAAAAAATTGCGCCGAATACCGAAAAGTTACTTAATATTCGTGACACCTTTAATTTAAATACTTTGCGTGACCTGTCTAAAGCCAGTTGAGAATCGTCAAAAATCTAAATTTCTTACCTGTCAAAAAGAGCACTATAACTCAGATACACAATGCACATGTTGTTGTTGAAAGACAAGCAAAATGCAAAGTTTAAGAAAAAATTATTTTATGTGCTTAATTAAAGCGTTGGTTGCTTTCTTTATTAAGTACGTACATTAACATGTGCATGTCTACAAAGAAAAAGTGATTATTCTTAAGCAATATTTGGATTTAAAATCTATGTTAAAAAAAAATGCTTAAAAATTTACAAAAACGGATTATGATACCATCCAATGATACTCGTAATTGATGCAACTTAAATTATTTTAACCGTACTTGTCATAAGCCATCATTTAAACGTGTACAGAAATGTTGCAAAATAACTTTTCTTAAGAAAGTAACATTCCTTAAAAAAGTACAATTTCATTTTCTTAAAAAAAAACATTTGCTTAATCAGTACATTCTCAACATTTAACATTTCTTAAAAAAAAGTAACTTTTCTTAAAAAAAAAGTATATTTGCTTAAAAGTAAATTTTATTAAAACAGTAATTTTTCTTAAAGAAATACTTCAATTAAAAATGTAACTTTTCAGATAAAAGCACCTTTTCTCAGTAAATAACTTTTTATTAAAAAAGTAGCTTTTTCTTCAAAAGAAAAAATACGTTTTCTTACAGTTCTTTAGATTGATTAATAAACTTTTTTCGTTTCTAAAGGTGCTATTACACGAAATGTTTTTTACATATGTACTGCCACTTTTTTATCCATATGAAATTCTTCATGTCTGTCAAAATTGTCTTTTACATACGATTCATAATTTTTGCTATCACACGTGCGTATGTATTTCCGTATGACATAACCTCTAAATATAAACAACAGCTGATTTAATTTGTGAATTTACAAAAATTTGTTGTTAAAAAAAAGGTTATGTATTTTTTAATTGTTAATTAATACTAAACAATTTATTTTTCTTTCAATATTAATCTTTAAAGTGTACTCTGTTTTTCTTTCGCCACAATCAGTGTTGTATTTTCACTTGTTTGTCATGCAAAAATAGAACCTGTTCTAATTGAAAAATGTACATGTGACTTTCCTCATGTATTGTACATAAACAATGTTTTATATGTATCACACGATGTGTACAACTTTTGTTGTGGGAAAATTTGACAGTACATATGTAAAAAACACATCATGTAATAGCACCTTAAGGAAATTTGTCAGAATAAAGAAATAAATTTTTTTTTAGTATAGCCGTTTGAAATGAGCGTTTTGAAGACTATCTAATGCCAAAATCAAAGAAGGTACTAAAAGGTTTGAGAACCCCAATGAAAATAGAGACCCCCAATGGAAGAGAGCAAGAATAAAGAGTTTTTGGAAAATATAGAGGAAAAAGAGCTAGGTTAAGTTTGCTGATTTTTGTGGAAAAAATTTTTGAGATGTAAGAGACGTTTTCGCCTAAGTTGATGTGGCTAAAAACACTGAATTTCTGAATTTCATTTTATCATGAAAGAATATTTATTTAAACTTTAAAGAGTTGCATAAAAATTAAAAAAAAAAAAATTAAAAAATTAAATATTTTTGGCATGATTAACTTCGATTATATAACTGTATATATCGCAGTAAGTGAGTCAACTCAAAATTTTTCAATTTTCACTTTTTGCAAGAAAACGATACATACTGGTCATATCTATCCACTGTAAAAATCTTACATCGGTTTTTCTAGTCTTTCGCAAAAAAAAAGACAGCTGTAACCCTTTAGAATCCACCAAAAACCCATATTTTGAGTTGTACCCAAAAAACTTGCTATTTTTGATGATCACTGAAAAAATCGCAAAAACAACTACTGTTATTATTCCCAATTCTTTACAATGAAACAACTGTTTTTAAATTTTATAGTTAATATTAAAAAAAAATCGTTTTTTTCCTCTACTGAAAATTTGTAAATTTTGAGTTGACTCACTTTAGAGGTACACGTGCGATATGTTTGACAATTTAGATTGATCCCTATTCGAAACACTTTCGATACTTGAAAATCGGTTGAAAATTCAGAAAGCTAGAAATATTTAAGTGGGGGAAATTATCCAAAAACGAGGTTTTGGCAATGAATTAAAAAATTAAGGGTGTAACAACATTTTTAAACAGAGTTTTGTGGAGTACATAACCATATCTGCAACCTACACTAGGTCATTGTACAGGTCAAAAATCAATGTGTTATTTATTATATGAAAATCAAAAATGTTAATTTTCTTGACTAATTATTATATTTTTAAGCTCTATTGAACAATAAACGATTAATAACTTTAATATGTAAATGAAAATACTCACAATGGTCGGTGGGATTCAGCTTTAAGGTCCATAAAAATAAGCCCGCTTTAGAAACAAAGTTATTGTTTTACAATAACGAAACACTTTTTTATTCACGCACACAGAAATCAGATTCATTGTAACAATCGGCACAATTGAAAATTCAGCAGCAAATGTTGAACAAATCTGTGTACTGGACTGATACTGCTAGCACACTGTGCAACAATTTTATATTTTATTTATTGGACTTGAACAAGACGTGAAACTGGAGATCGTATATAGAAAAATTGTATACTTAGTTTTCCATTTTTGATCTTTTCTCCTATTTAAAGGATTTCAAAGTTTTAGAGATAAAAAAAATTAAAAAAAATTATTTAAATGTTTCCATCCATATGTCAATACGGTTGCCAAATTAACGAGGACGATCTCTGGAAATGAAAACTATTTTTATTGTGATTTATCGGGACGAAAAGTTTAAAATAAAAGTACTTATAAATACTAGCAGATGGCAGCCCTCGAAATTAGAGTGCAATATCTAGGAAATTTTATTTTTTCATTAAATAGAGACCCTAAAGGTACATATGCTAATCAATTATAGCAAATTCGCAAATCAACACAAAAAAAAACAAACTCATTTTTATTACAAACACATTAACAAATTTAATAAACACACACATAGCATTGCATAATTTTATGTATGTGTTAGTAGCAACTTTAAATGCTATTTACTCATAATAAAGGAAAAAATTTAAAAACCTGTGAATCTGCAAAACGGCTAAAAAGAAATACCTTTCAAATAATATACGCTTGGTCAATATCGGGATAAAACGGTAGAACAAAACATCGGTCACAAGAAATCGCCTAGCCTATTAATATTATAGATTCTTGTGAACTTTTAATAAATATCACATCAGGCTTAGAACAATCGACTGAACAATGTGTGCAGCTGAAGAATGAACTTATTTCGGAAGTTAAAATGTTTTATACTAATTTTTAAGAGTATAATGGAAAGGTGACATTATTGCTCTCACTCTCTAACATTTACTCTTTCACTCATGAAGATTAACATACATTAAAAATATTGTCTACATGCATGATAGTAATTTGTTGATATTATTAACCTCAGAGAAAAGGTTGGTATTCTGCCAGTAAAATAAAAGCGTAACTCCAATACATTAGTCCATTTGATTTTCTTTTCATACCCCGTAAATGCATTAACTAATACCACAACTCATAATTTTTTGGTCCTTCGAAGCAGATATGAAAGTTATTTCATTCGAAGATTAATAACAAATCCTTCCGAAAAAGTGAAAAATATAAATAATCACCCCGCTAAATGCCTGTGAAACTGAATACCTTTATACATAATAAAAAAAATTTTTATTTTTATATAACTAAAAACAGAAAAAAACAACTCATGTAACAAAATCAAATAAACACTAATTAAAAAATAAAATTGAGATCATATTCTCAGATCTAAAAAAAAATTTTTCTATGTTTTTTTAATTTTTGCATCACATCAGATTTTAGAGAAAAATTTGAATAAATTCTTGTAATCTTTGACCTCATTTTCTCAAAATGAATACAGATGTTCTCTAGAATAAAATTAAAAAATAAAGAAAGTACAAAAATATAATTAATTATAAAATAATGTGGAAAAACATGAGCACGTTGGCTCTATCGATAGTGTGGAGAACCTAAATCACGACATATCGATCAACGATATTGGACAAGCATTCGATAGATGTTTTTCCCCTGAAGCGATTAGCATGTTAGCCACTTAAATTACCAAAATTATCAGGGAGCAAGTCTTGGTGGCTTCCTAAAAAGTGTATTTTTAGTGACATATTTACACCAATTTCACCGAAAGTGTATACGAGGTGGCAGACGATTAAAAAAATTACCCTTATGAGTTATACGGACATTACCCCAGTATTGAATAAATCATATCTCTAGTGGTCTTGAAATAATATATGTAACAAGGGCCATTATCGAACAATTTCTGGCACTAGCCCTCAATTAACACCGTCCTACAATAAAATAATGTTCGGTACACATGAACACGATGACACACATCTGAAACTAGAGACCAATGGTTTAATTGCGTTTACATTTTGTTATTTTGTCATCTTGTTTCCTTTCAAAAGGACTTCAAGTTTCAAGGGGTTGCAAAAATATATGCAAATATTTATACCCGTCCACTGATGCCACTTTAGGCCTCAAGTGAAAGACGAGAATCTTGGCATTTCCATTTCACATTCTCAGTTTTAAAAATTTTCAAAAAAAAAATAATTGAAAAATAGTAAAATACTTCGTTCAAAACTTAGTTAGCTTTTATGGGCGATGTATTAAATTTTCGTTTGTGGAACAAAACTTAAAATATTTATTAACACCTAACTAATAGAGCTGAAATGATGGAATTTTGATTTGAGCATGTTAGAAAATATCTAAATCCTCTAATTATTTTTTTTTTAAGAATTTGTTTTTAAGAATTTGATATTAATGAATAAGCTTTTGGAAGGACATCCTGATATTGTAAATTAAAAAGTATTTAAACTGCACGGATTCCGCTTTTCCATTTCACACCGATAGCGGCATCGTAGGAAATGTAAATCTTCGAAACTTGTCTTATTATAGCAAATATCTTCCAGTTTGTGTATAATATGATTAGACTAGCTTGTGTTACGTAAAATTTATTATAAAACAAGTAAGAAAACTTTAGTCCGTCTAGACCGACTATGCGATAACCTATACTATGAGTTCAGAGAATGGGTGTTAGGTCCAACTAATTGAATAGAGAAAGTTTTTAGGGCAGTGTTATAAATATGTTACTTGCCGGAATGAAAACATCATATCGGATAATTTTATTAATGGGACCAAACTTCAGAGAAATCTGTGCAATATTTTTAGTTTTTAATAGATTTAATTGAGGCATCTATATAAGAAGATTAAGACTGAAGACGTATTTGTATTTGTATTTATTTATTAAATGCGATTTTCCATTACAACAAGACACAGTATCTTATAAATTACAGTAATGAAATCAGATAAGTTATTCACTATATATCTAACATCAGTAACTCTTAATCTAAATTTAAAATATTATAAATTACAATTAAAAACATTAAAAAAAATCAAATAAAATCAATAAAGTATTGGTATAGTATTTTTCTAAACCCTATTGCGTTGCTTGTATTTTGCATGACGTTAGGAAGCTGATTCCAAAGACGAATAGTTAAAATAAAAAATTGACATTCAGAGGCATGGTCTCGGTATTTAAATTGAATTATTCGATTCCCTCTGGAAGATCTTGTGAACTTTAATCGTTCAAAAAGATATTTTGGAGCCTTTGTTATAATAATTTAATCTAGAAATATAATGTCCTTGATCTTAATATAGTTGTCAAATGACATGTGTAAGACATGACACGAGTATTGGGATACATGATCAAATTTCCTTAATCCAAAGATATAGCGAATAATGTTGTTGAAAGTTACAGTTAGTTTTCTGTTATCCCTAGAGTTGCAACCTGTGAAAACCTCAGATGCATATAGTAATGTTTTCGGTGGAGTAAAGTGCTGTGTTAACCATAAGCTTCTTAACATACTATAAATTCTGCCACAGGATTGATTAATATGATTTGACCAAGTCAGAGTTCCATTAAACACAACTCCGAGATTTCGTACAGAGTCCACGATGGCAATTTTAGAGACCCCAAGGAAGACATTAATTTCATTCTCCAAATTCAACACTTTCTTCTTTATTATAATACAATTAGATTTATTTGGATTAAGTCGTAGGCCATTTGCCGTTGCTCAATTTAGAATACGTTTGATATCATAATTTATTTCTTGAGTTTTGGAAATAATTGAATCCTTGGTACTAATTAAATATAGCTGAATGTCATCAGCGTACATCTTAACCTTAGAGAATTTAATTTGTTGTGGAAGATCATTGGCATATATCGAAAAAAGTAGTGGTCCTAGGATTGAACCCTATGGTAGCCCTCTTATAACTTGCAGTGAGTTTGAGATGGAGCTAACATTAGCAACAGATTGGAATCTGTTTGTGAGATATGAAAACATGAGTCTAACTGCTAATGTAGAAAAGTTAAAAAACCTCTTCAGTTTGAGGCATAAAATTGAATGTTGCCACGTGTCAAATGCCTTTGAGTGGTCCAATAAAACCAAAAAAGATATTTTTCCATCATCCATGTTACTTCTTATCTCCTCAACTACATCAGATAAAGCTTTTATACAGCTATGTTGTGATCTGAAACCGGACTGACGCTCTGTAAGCAAGTTGTTGTCGTTTAAATATCTAAAGATTTGTCTGTGTAAAAGGTGCTGGAAAACTTTTGAAAGATATGGAAGAATTGCAATCGGGCGGTATTCGTTACCCGTTTTTGGTATTGGTATAATTTTGGCATGTTTCCACTCCATTGGAATGATGCCAGTAGTGATTATTGAGTTAAACAAGTACATTATGAAACGGGCAATCCATGGTAAAATTATTTTTATAAATCTGGGGTGTATATTATCAAGGCCCAATGCATTCGATTTAATAGCAATGAAACTTTCAACTACCTCTGTTAGATGGTCCTAAAGGGTTTATTTTATAAGTACTAATTAATGGGTGTGATAAATATGCATTAACCAATTTTGACCGATATCCATAAGATATTATAGATCTTAGGGCAATTTAAGTCAATCCCATTTGTGTCATTTTTATGGGGACTAGGTGTGAACATGAATGGATTTATACCAATTTAAAAAGCGATAAATACTTGTAGATACAATTTCAACCCGAAGTTTACGAAGTTTACATCGCCACATACACAGATAGACAGACAGACAGACAGACGTACGGACGGACAAAAAGTGATTCTGCAACGATTGTTCCAACATAAATTGTGTAGTTACCAGACATTTTTGGTAGTTACAAATATTAGCACAAACTCATTATACTCTGAAAACAGAGAAGTATAGGGTATAATTTGACATGTATAATGAAAAATAATTATGATACCCTATGCCATGCATTTAGGGACCCTATATCTTAGATTCAACTAATTGGATATTGAAAATAAGCGTAAACCAAATTTGAGGGGCATTATTTTTAATATTTTTTTGGCTGCAGATATGAAAAAGTTCATACCGGCCAATCCTGACCATATTTGGTAAAGTCACTTATATTATGCAAAAACCGAATTTGAGAAAAATCTGTGCAATATTTTTGTTCTTAGATAGAATTAGGTGAAGATCGGGAAGCAGCTTTATATGGGGCTATGACTAACAATTGTGCTAGTGATTAATGGATGTGATAAACATACACAAACCCAATTTGACAGAGATCTACATGATAATTTGGATCTTATGGCAATTAAAGTCGATTTCATTGGAGTCATTTGTATGGGGACTAGGTCTGAATCTGCACCGATGTTCTCCAATTTCAATAGCATTCAAGCTATGACCTACAGAAGCTTACATACTAAACTTTATCAAAATATACATATTAATATTACAAGGACAGACGGACGGACGGACGAACATCGCTAAATCGACTCAGAAAGTGATTATGAGTCGATCGATATAATAAAAGATAGGTCTAGGTCAAATATTTTTGGTAGCTACAAACATCTGCACAAAATCATTATACCGTAACCACATAGTCGTATAGGGTATAATGAATATGTGTTAAATTTCTATAACCTACTCCACATTTGTGGTCAGGGTATACTGAGTTTGTGCTCTAACTAACAAAAAAATATTTGACCTAGGTCCATCTTTTGTCATATCGATTGACTCAGAATCACTTTCTTTGTCGATTTAGCGAAGCCCGTCCGTCCATCTCTCCATCCGTCTTATGTTCATGTAAACTGTCTAATCAAACTACAGGTCGCAAATATTAATATATTGCTGAAATTTTATATATAAGTTTTTATCATCCATATTAAACTTGGTGAAACGCTATTAAAATTGGTTTGAATCGGTGCATGTCCTGACTTAATACCAATGCAAATGACCTCCTATGAGATAGACTTAAATTGTCATACGATCCAAATTATAACATAGATTCCGGAAAAATGTGTGTGCTTATTACACCCATTCATCAGCAGTCCAAAAAAACACTGTAAAACAATTCTTAGTCGCAGCCCCTATGAAAAGCTACTTCCCGATCTGCACTGTCATATAATAACAACATTGCACAGATTTTTCTCATATTTGGTTCGTATATATATATTTTTTTTTTTTTTAAAGTGACTTTTTCAAACATGGTCCGGATCGATCCATTTTTCGACCTAGTCTTTTACAAATATAGCTTTCGATATGAACTTTTTTATGTATGCAGGAAAAAAAATTAATAACATTGCAACTCAAATTTGGTTTATGCTTATTTTCTATATCCAATTTGTTGGACGGAAGACCCTTCCTCTAAATGAATGGTATAGGGCCTCGTATAGTCGGTCTAGACAAGCAATAAATGAAAAATCGTTATTATCATTTTACTAATATAGTTACACCATTTCCAATTTTCAAATGTAATTGAGAAATTTCCGAATGAAATTGAGATTTTCCATATAAAATTGAGAAAATTTCCATTTAAAACGAGATTTTCCATTTGTAATGAGAAAATTCCAAATAAAATTGAGATTTTCCATTTGAAATTGACAAAATTACAATTGAATTGAAATTGAAATTTTCCTTATGATATTGATAAAATTTCAATTGAAATTGAAACTGAAATTGAAATTTTCCATTTGAAATTGGGAAAATTCCAAATGAAATTGAGATTTTTCATTTCAAATTGGGAAATTCCAAATGAAATTGTGAAAATTTCAATTGAAATTGTTTTTTTTTTCATTTGAAATTGAGAAAATTGAAAACGAAACTGAAAAATAACATTTTAAACTGAGAAAATAATTTAAAAATATTTAATTCGACTTTATTTGGTCCTCTAACAAATTTTTTATTGCTTAATTACGAAAATTGCACGCTAAAATTTTTGGCCACTTTATAATTATTTACTGTCTATTTGATTTGTAAAAAATATATATTTTAACAATATTGGTTTGGATATTAATGTCATACAAAAAGTGTACAATGCAATAAAATTGTTGTCATAAATTATCGTCATGCAAAATGGAACTAAAAGACAATTGTGGAATATGTTTTTTTAATATGACGCGTGGAGAAGTAGAACGTGTTGTTCCCTGCCGTCATTTATTCCATTCGAAATATTTTTCGGCATTAAATGATCGATGCCCATTATGTAGAAGTGTGATTGATGGTAAGTACAATATATCTATGTTCTACATACATACATACAATAAAATAAAAAGTTCTTAATTATGTTTGATTGTTATTTATACATAGATGCAGAAGCAACAGAGAGAAAGTTGTACAAGAAGCACTGTGAGCAAAGCCGTGTCCGAATAGTGAAAGCAGCCAAAAGGGAAAACGATTGGTGTGAATTAGCTGTGTCATTGGATATCCCATATAAAACTGCACATCGTTGGGTAAACGAAGCGGAGGCAACCCCATCAGAAAAAGGAGGTAAAAAGCCGCATTTTTTAACTGCTGAAGAAGTGATCATCATATTATCATGGGTTGAAGAAAAACCAGATATCACCCTCAAGCAGATTTCTGATAAAATTGTTTCGAGGTTAGAAAAACGTGTGGCTACTTCAACTATTTCGAACACCTTGCATGGAAGACTTTATTCCATTAAAGTCATTCATGTGGAACCTGTGTCAATGAACAGCCCTGATAATAAAAGGAAACGTATGGAGTACGAGATGTAACTCAATGAATACCTAATGGAAGGAAAGCAGGTGGTCTGGATGGATGAGACGAACTTTTATTTATTCTGCCGCAGGAAACATGGATGGTCGAGAGTGGGTTCCCGGTCAGTTCCGACTATTCCTACCTCACGTGGCCCTAATGTGACGTAGGGGATCATTTACAGCAGACTGTGCCAATGAGTGGGTGGAAGGTCTTTTACAAAAATAGAAGGAAACCGGTAACACGTTATCTGAGCTTGCCCCGTGTCATAGCAGACTGGAGCAAGTGCTTGAAAACTCTCCTGCTACTCTGCTTAGAATGAGCCCCTACTCACCTATGTTGAACCAAAATTGAAAATATTTGGTCCAAAATCAAAAGCCATGTGAAATCAAACATGACCATTCTATTTGTTACTCCACCAAACATTGGAGAGCAACGGCTCATATACCTGGAAAGCAGAATAGATGATTCCAAAGGAATAGTAACAATTGGAGATTGCAGCAGAGCCATTCAGCATGCAACAGCCTTTCGCCAAGCGGCTTTACAAAGGGAGGATATGCAAGTTGGAAACTAATGCCGTTTTCTTTTCTGACAAAAAATGTCGCCCTTTTTTTGCCCTTTTTTCGAAAAGTGTATATTTTTATATATTCTGAATCAAAAACAACCCTATCTTATACATCAATCGAAAGGTCTTAAAGTCGAGCCCTCGTAAATCACAAAAAAATTCAGCCATTGACTTCTTTCAGGTCATAGTGTGAGAATATTTCCCATTGTTCCCCTTTTTTGAATATTTTCAACCTATGACTTCCAAGAGGATAACAATCAAAAATTTTATGCATTTATGAATACAGCACTTTGAGACCTTTCGATTGATATATAATACCAAGTTGCTCTTAATTCAGAATATATAAAAACATACACTTTTCCAAAAAAAAGGGCGACATTATTTGTCAGAAAAGAAAACGGCATAAGTATCACATTTCTTTATATAATCTAACTTCCTATAATCATAATACCAAGTTCAATTTAATTTTTTCATCCATTTTCAATAAAAGTTTTTAACTTAATCTCACCAAAAAAATTTAAAACTCGTTTCTATTTTCTCAATTTCATTTGTAATTTTCCCAATTTGAAATAAAAATTCTCAATTTCAATTGAAATTTTCTCAATTTCAAATGAAAAATTCTCAATTTCATTCGTAATATTCTCAATTTAAAATGAAAAATTTTTTCAATTTCAAATGAAAATTCTCAATTTCTTTTGGAATTTTCCCAATTTCAAATGAAAAATCTCAACTTCAATTGAAATTTTCCCAATTTCAAATGAAAAATCTCAATTTCATTTGAAATTTTCTCAATTACAAATGCAAAATCTCAATTTCAATTGAAATGTTCTCAATATCATATGGAAAATCTAAATTTTCCAAATTTCAATTGAAAAATCTCAATTTCATTTGGAACCTTCTCAATTTCAGTTGGAAATGGTGTAATAAAAAATTTTTTAGAGGACCAAATAAAATTAATTAAAATATTTTTGAATTATTTTCTCAGTTACAAATGGAATTTTTTTAATTTCGTTTTCAATTTTCTCAATATCAAATGAAAAATTCTCAATTTCATTTGAAATTTTCTCAATTTCAATTTCAATTCTCAATTCAAATGAAAAATCTCAATTTCATTTGGAATTTTCTCAATTTCAAATGGAAAATCTCAATTTCAATTGAAATATTCTCAATTTCAATTGGAAATGGTGTAGAATGATCAAAATTTGATATGTGGCACCATATATTAAAGTCTTCAAATAAATTTTATTTCGAAAGATATAAAATCAAATTTCCAACGACATTGAAGAATGAAATATTTAATGAACATTATTGATGTCTTTAACCCAACTGTACACAATTTAGTTGCAGGTTTCTAAAGTATATCATCCGATTCGTATGTAACTTGTACTATCGGATAGGGTAATTTTGACATTTTTTAAGCACTTTAATATAGAACTTCCAAAAACTTTAATATAGATATTCCAAGAATTCTTACCACACCCCCACATATATTCCGATAAAGGCCTTACCTATTAGCAATAGCTCATGGAAATGTGGGTGCCATGAAAACACTGATTATTTATATACAATTAATTATAATGCTATGAAAACATTGAACATTTAGTCTAAACAACATTTTATAGGATGTCTTGGCTAAA
This sequence comes from Cordilura impudica, assembly GCA_963682025.1. Classification (NCBI taxonomy): domain Eukaryota; kingdom Metazoa; phylum Arthropoda; class Insecta; order Diptera; family Scathophagidae; genus Cordilura; species Cordilura impudica. The sequence goes on along the minus strand of OY821519.1, from coordinate 133,319,451 downwards.
TTTGTTAGCAACAATATTTTTGTTGATAATGTTGGCAACAACTTAACTAAAAACTCTAATTCAATCAAGGATCATACATATAAGTCCAAAAGTGCAAAAAACCATGTGCACATTTGGTCTGATTTGAACCAGCAAACACAGAATTTGGTACATACGAACCGACGAATGTATGGGATATACATACATTAATCTTTAAAATATTTTGAACATTCAACAACATTTTTGTTTGCGCAATTTTCTGTTTGCGCATCGTCTTGTACGTATGATCATTGGTTTTACTCTGATCAGTAACCACCTCATTATGATTGGTATCTGGTCTTCGTTGAATATCAGAACCAGTCCAGAAACTCATGGTCTAGTCATTGTAGACCAACTTTTACTTTTTAATAACTTTGTTTTCGTTTTCGTTTTATTTTTGTTTGTTTTTGTTTTTTTACTTAAAACTTGTCTGCAAATGTCGTACTGGATTCATTCAGGATTCATTAAACTGATTTTACAATGCTTCTAGTTAAAAACTTAAAGTTTCATATTCATAAATGTATCTGTGTGTGAGGGTAGTTCGTTAGTAGTTCAGTAAAACAAACTTAAATAAAAGACTTACCTCCTTTTTGTGCGGACCATCACGTGGTGGTAGAACGTCAAAAACTTTTGTACTGCCATCAAGATATTCCTCACAATGATGATACTGTTTAACTATGACATACTCGGTGGTTAGTTGAGCAGCCGTTGTTATGCCAGGTGGAAGCGGAAGTGTTGCAGCAACTGGAAGACAACGAAGTGATGAAACAGGTGCTAAAGACGAGGATACGGTTGAATTTTTACCAGCTATCGTTACAGCTACTGGATACAAGTTTTGGGTTAGTTTGCAATTTTCTTTGGTATTTATTGGCATTGATTGATTGATAGAAGCGCTAGTAGTAGTTGTAGTGGTATGTGTATGGTTTTGTGTATTAACGATGTTGGTGTTGCTGGTGGTTGTGGTTGTTAAGCTTGTGTGAATAGTATCTGATGGAAAACATTTATTTGGTTTATTGTCTGCGTATAAAATGGTTGTAAAACCATTCGAGCTACTTCTACATTTATTATCCGTATCATTTTTATGATGTTCTTTTCTTTGTTGCTGCTCCTGCTGGTGCTGTTGTTGATGATGATTATTTTGTTCGTGCACATTAATTCTATCAATTTCTAGTACACCCTCCACCTTGTACATATGCTGTTGGTGTTGCTGTCCATTTTGATAATTGAGCAGTGCCCAGATAAGATCTGAACATGTCGTATTCTCATCTACACCAGCCACCCAATGTTTTTCACCATCTATCCATATCGATACATTATCTGAAAGGGTTTCCATAGATGCCAATGAATCATCGTCGGCATCATCATCATCATCATCATCACCACCATCATCATCTAGATCGTCATCGTGATTAGCAATATCATTGGCATTGGCTTTGTCAATGTTGTTATTCAGTTTGTCTGCAACTTGCTCTGTGTCATGAAGAATGTAATGACGATATTTCGTGCTTGCATCGATAATAAACTTTTGAGATGACGTAAATTGTTGTTGTTCTAATGTTTCTTCTTCATCTTCAATATCAACTACTATAATATCACAGATATTATTAGTGCTACTTTCGCTGTTACAACTGATGTCATTATGTTTTTGTTGCTGTGGTATTTTACTCACATCATTCGACTTCCAAGGGGGCTTTTGTTGCTCCTTTTCTATGTTTGCATTACAATTGTTATTGTTATTAATATTTCTAACAAATTTCTGATTTTGGTGTTGATTCTTTGCGTGATTGTCATCAGCAATATGTTGGTGGTACCATGTGTCATGTTTACGTGTTAGGGCCACACAATCATACTGATTAGCCGCATTTGTTTGGCTGTAGTTTGATAAATTGTCAGATATATTGCCCAAAAGCGACGAAGATGCTGTTGCGATTGTTTGGGCATTTTTAATGCCATTAATATTGTTCTTGTTCATTCTTGTCATATGATTAATATTCATATACAAAATTACTCCTGCTAATTTATTCTTTGTTTATAAATTTTGTTTGTTTATAAAAAGTTTTTTACTTTGTGGAACATTCATTATTATTTACTCCTTCTAGAAAAATTTTTATCGTCCCTTACATATATGTTGTTTTAATTGTCTGAAAAAAATTTGTTGTAAAAAGGAAATTCAGTAAGAATAAAAAATATAATAATGTAAGATATGTAAGAAATAATATTGTCAACAAATTGCGCTGTGCAAATTAGGGTTCGTTAACACCGTAAAAAATTCAGAGAATTTTGTTTTTTAAAATTCGTAATACTCCGGCGATAACATTTTAAATATTTGTTTATTTATTGTCAAAAATGCGGTACAATAAGAATATAATATATTAAGATTAAAGTACTGGGGTAATAAAGTTAACACTATAATAAAGTTAAACCCGTAGCAAATACATATTACAATAAAAGTACCCATATAAATATAAACAATACAGAAAAAACATTACTTAATCGTCACTGATTTATTGACTTACTGACTTTGTAATGCTGCATACGCGGCTTTAATTGTTGACACACGATGGCGCTAGCATCGCATAAATTATTTATGAATTCAATTTAAAATAATATCAGGCGCCTTAGGCGGCTTTACAAAATAATAAAAAAAATATATTACTTTTGTTAACACAAATGTTTAAATATTGGAGATTTTATGTACTTAGCATTGCTAACAACACTAGTTGACAGCCATTATGTATATGGCTATTTGATATTGTAACGATTTTTAATAAACGAATTCTGATAACTGTTTTTATCCGGTTGCATTACAATACTGCATTTTATAGAATAAAATAAAGAATAATGCTAGTTCTGCAATCCCAACTCTTATAATGAATGACCAAATATTCACTGACCCGGTTGATAAGGCTAACCTTTTAGCTGAACTTTTTGCAAAAAATTCATTTTTGCCGGATAGCGATCAACCACTGCCCGAACTCGAAAGACTATCTTGTACTATGCCTAAAATATTCTTCCGAGCACGTGAAGTTAAAAAAGTTCTTTCGGATCTCAACATTAATAAGTCTCCGGGACCGGATGGTATACCAGCAGTGGTGCTCAAACAGTGCTCTTCGACGCTAGCCAGTCCATTGGCCAACCTTTTTAGCCTTTCGTACCGTGCGGGAGTCTTTCCCTCTTGCTGGAAGGTTGCTAATGTACAACCAATCCCTAAAGAGGGTGCGGCTAATAATCCTGAAAATTACCGTCCAATTGCAATCTGCTCTGCTTTCTCAAAGGTGATGGAGAGCATGATCAATTTCCATCTTGTGAACTACCTAGAGCCCAACTCACTTATTAATGATCGTCAGTATGGCTTCCGTAGAAATCGTTCCACGGGAGACCTGTTAGCTCTATTTTCTGAGCGCTGGAGTCGATCCATTCGCAATTTTGGCGAAAGTAAAGTCGTTGCTCTAGATATTTCCAAGGCATTCGATCGTGTGTGGCACGGTGCACTGATATCTAAGCTTATTGCATTTGGGGTCGGTAATGACTTCTCTCGATTTACATCGAGTTTTCTCAGAGATCGAACAGTAAGTGTTGTATATGGGGTCTCATCCAATGAGTTTCAGCTTAATTCAGGGGTACCCCAAGGTTCCGTTCTTTCTCCTTCTCTTTTCCTTATCTTTCTGAACGACCTTTTTGGTCAAACTTTTAACTCTATATACTCTTTCGCAGATGACAGCAGCATTCGTCGTTCATCTTCCTTTAATTGTAGGCCAAGCCTCTTGGAGGTTGGAGACAAAAAGCGGACAATGAATGACACACTCAATCAAGATCCGTTAAAAATCTCCGAGTAGGGTAAAGCCAATAGGGTTGATTTTAATTCGCTGAAGACCCAATGCTGTATGTTGATCAGAGGGCCATGGAATCAACAATGCCATCTGTATATATGGGTGGTATAGGAATTGAGGAGTCGGATACTCTTGATGTTCTAGGCATGAGAACTCAATGTGATGTTTTTCAAGTGTCGAAAGAAGCATTCAAGTGTCTTGGTTTTCTAAAACGGTGCAAAAATTACTTCACTCCCTCTGACCTCCTTAAAATCTATACCACTTACATCCAACCGAAAATGGAATACAACTCCCATATATGGGCAGGAGCTTCAAAGTCTATTTTTGAGCTACTGGACCATGTGCAAAGAAGGGCGATGACGCTCATCAATGACAGTAGGGTATCCAATTCTATTGACTCATTGGAACATCGTCGGAATATGGGTTGTGTATCACTGTTCCATGGATACTACCATGGGAAATGTTCTTCTGAGATTAACGAACTTATACCAAGTGCCCGAGTTTCGGTTCGCTCTACCCGCTTCTCTAGTAGATCACATCCGTTTGTAGTTTATTGTCCAGTTCACCGCACAACGCATTACAGACAGAATTCGTTTATCAGTCGAACTAGCCGTATGTGGAATTGACTCCCCGCAGAGGTCTTTCCTGACAGTTATAATCTAATAAGATTTAAGTCAAATAACCACAAACACTACTCCCTCTTTCCACCTTGCCATAACCTATTTTCCTGAGATCAACACAATGCATCTGTAGGGGGCATCCCCTGAGTGTTGGTTAATAAGTAAAAAAAATTGTTTCCCTAACCGAAACCTTAACAAAAGTTATGGAACAATGGTTAAGGAAATTGAAAATCCCGTTAATGGAAAAGACAGATGCTCGTTTGATTGAATCCAGACTCTTCGCTACATACAAAACAACAATAAGTGATGCAGCGTTCGAATTGAATTTGATGGATTTAAATCAAACTCTATCTAGTACCCACAAAAGAGTACATACTTCACCTACGAATATGGAGTTTGCAATTTAGTATTCCACGTTCAAAAAAATTTACCTGTTGTGGATAAAAATTATAAAAGTTCAGTAAATCAACAATCAAGTTTATCTTTTCCCTCATATTCAGCACCTGTACCATCGTCTGTCATATCAAAAAGGCGAAATAACAGCAGCGTTTCTATTATAAATATTCCAAACACTTTCCATATCTTTCGTGCACTATTTAGCCAATATCTCTTTCTGTGTTGGATGGTGCCACACCCTGATATGAAACATCAACATTTTATGACTGAACTAAAGTTGAGAAGTGGATGGCTTTGGTTAAAAAATTTGAATAGACTAGCTTTGACCCTTTTGCAACTCAATTATCGCCTTAGCGTTTCATCAGAACGGACGTTTATATAACATTTTATTATAAGCTTTGTATCTCTCTTAGTTCCAAATCCTACAAGCAGAGGTTCGGTGACCTATGACACCTATCCTTCATGATGCGGAGAATAAATGTGTGAGATCACTTCCAAGTTTCCTTCGACTTCAACATTTCATCCACAATATATTCGGGTATTACTATGACTCCGATCTTATCATTTAAACTTATGCGCAGAGCATGCTATTTCACGAAATTAAAAAGAATATGTTCTGCCTACTTCCTTAATTTAAAAGCAATTTAGGTAACTACTTAGGTAACCATGTCCTGTCATTAGTTGTGTCAGATAATAGTTCATATTACCGTGTCTTCTCTCCACCCATTTGGTAATTTTCGGTATAAGCCGATAGGTCCATCTACCTTTATCGCAACAATGTTTGTCGTGGTTCCCTGTTTTAGCACTTACTTTAAGTAGTAGATCTACCGGAGGAATACCAGCTACCAAAACGGTGCGATATGCTAATAATACCCTTAAATCACTTATTCATTGAATCTTTATAGTTTCACAGTTATATATTTCTGTTTCCTTCCAATTGCGAACGTTCGAGCAGCATTCAATAACACTATTTATAAGTCTTCTAATGGAATCCCTCGGTCCTCTTATGTTGGTCACTATCTTAGCTAATATACATGCAGTTCTCAGTGCCATATCACGGATTATATCCACGTGCTCTTTGAATTTCAGTTTATTATCTTTACTGTATATCCAGGTATCGTAAACTACGATCGAATTTACGCTTATTCTTCCTTATTTTCAGTTTTGCTATATAAAACACAATTCAGACCATGTTCAATCAAACATCTATCACACCGGCTGAGACTATAGTTTAACGGTGTGCTACGAGCAAAGCAATATCATCAATATAAACGATTATCTTAGCTCCATTTTGTCAATTCATGTTAAGTAGGCCTGTGGCACACCTGCTCAAATAATATATTCCTTCAGAATATTCCTTCATTTTGATCATGTATCAAATAATCTACATGAATAATCTACAATTATATTATAGAGGAAAGGGTTTATCCCTTTTTCCATGGAAACACCTAGCACTACTTTGAATTTTACTGTATTAAAAGCTTTTTTTAACATCTAAGGTAATAATGGCCTAAAAACCATTTGAGTTGCTAGTGGATGTTGCAATATTTCTAACTCCAAAAGACATGTTTCTTCCCTTTTGGAAGCCATATTGTTCAGGAGAAAGTTCTCCTAGTCTTTCAATCTCGTCTCCAAAAGCTCTCAAATAGTTTACACAATGGATTATATAAACTATTTCCATTTAAGGGCTTATCTCCTGTTTGCGTTCCCCAGCCTCTGGAGAAAACATTTTTTCGAATTATAATTTATACATATTTAGTAGTAATTCCGGCTATAATACTCCTGTTAATGTTAGCACTTCGGTTAGTATTCCATCTGGTCCAGGGCTTTTACCAGTTTTAAGTTTATGGCACGCCATATTAAAATCTACAGTGTTAAATGGTTTAAGATTTTGATGTTTGTCTCTATGCGGTAGACCCTGATTAACTAATCGGAAGAGCGTTTCCACTATTTCAGATGCCGAAGATGGTTCTCTGATCGCAGGTATTGCTTTTCTTTCACCAGTCTTCTTCATAACTATTTTATAATGATATCCCCGTGAACCTATGTTTGATAGCCCTTATAAATATTGTTCGCTCCTCCGCGAGCTAAGAGTCAGAGTGTTTACTTGTCGCGGTCCTAAGTTCCTCAATATTTGATTGTATTCTCCTATCCTTTGCATACTGGCATCATAGCACTTTCTGATTGAATTCTTACGGAATTCTTCATATTTGCGTTTGTACCATATTTCCTTGTTTAACCCTTTGCAGAGCCCCAGAGCCGTCATTCTATTCCTATCTAAGTATATTGAACGTTATGTACTGGTGATCACTAAGTCTTAGCTCTTCAAGTACTTTCCAGTCCATGCTCTCGGCTCAAGGTCCGTGGTAACAAATGTTATATCGTTAATACTAGTTCTTTCCCCATCTCGAAAAGTAGCTTGGTCACCATCATTGTATATGGTTAGCTCCAGCGATGCTATAATTTCACTGACAATAATTCCTCTTCCATCTGAGTATCTTGAATCCCATTCAGGACTCTGCCCTTAGTCTTTCTAGTACTTATTTCAGGAGTAGTTTTATTCCCCGTGAATGTCTCTATATCAATACTTGGTGGAAAGTACCAGCTGTATATTCTAATACCGTTCATGGTGGCAAAGACTAAACCGTTGTATGTTTCGTAGACTTATTTTCTGTCTGTCTGTTTCTCTGTCTGTCTGTCTGTCCGTCTGTGTGTCCATGTAAACTTTGTAATCAAACTAAAAGTCGCAAATATGAACACATTTTGATGAACTTTAGTATATAAATTTTCATGGACCATGGGATGAACGCCATTGAAATTGGTGAAATTTGGTGCAACTGCAGAATTTGCCCCATACAAATAACTCCTATTAGATCAACTATCATATACATATATATCTATAAACATAAATGTATGTACCCAGTAGTCTAGAAATAAACCCCGTATGACCATTTTTTGTCATAGTCCCCATATCAAGCTGATTCCCGATCTTCACTTAAATCTATAAAAAAAAAAAATTATTGCATACCTATTTTTTTAACTAGACCTAATGGTATAGGGTATAAAAATAAATACCTAACAATCGATGCCAACTAATATAACAAAGATTTCAGTAGAAAATACATCTATAATATTAATAGGCTAGGCGATTTTTTGTTACCGATGCACAGTGGACCATTTGACGAGAAGGCGGTCAAAAATCTATAACTTTTGATTGGATTGGAATTTTGATATGCGGTTTTTTTGTTTGGTAGGTGAGACTTTAGCCTTTAAGTTTTGCTATAAAACGTAATTCTCGACCGAAAATAAAAAAAGTTACGGAGGGTTTAAAATACATTTTCATTTGTAGTTGAATTTTAGTACAAAAGTGAAGTGTTAAAAGGTAAAAAAAAAGGTTTTTTTTAACATAATGTCTTATTTTTTCAGTTAATTTTACAACTAATACTTTTTAACAATTTTTTAAGTAAATTTTTTCAGAAAATGCCAAACTTTGGCCCCCGTAAACTATTTAGTCCTAATGTGCACAAGGGCCAAAGGTTGTTTTTTTTTTTATTGAAAGATCCCGAGTTAAAATATAATTTATTAAGCAGCGAACATAAAAGTTACCTTATATTGGTTCAAGAAAGAGAAGTTTCAATGAAAAACTCGTATGTTTTTGCTTTAGTAAAATTTTTTTTTATTGTCTTTTTAAATATTTCTATATCAATTTTTATGGTAAATTTATGAAATACTAGATGTAACCCGGTGTGCTTCGCTACACCCTCCCCCTTCCGAATTATTATGAAAGGGCTCACGCAAAGTCCCAAGGATCTCACTAATACAGTAATTCAGATATATTACATTTAATATTAAGTGAGGGGGTACCACGCGCATTTGTCTAATCCCGCCCATTTTTTTGTCTGACTACTCACGTTAATAATAGATGACCTGAGACAAATTTGCAAAGCTTTCTCTATCATAGCACTTAATATATATGATATTAAAATTAATTATAATAAATAAAATTAATTATTAGTAAAGATTTTTTATATTTCAATGCTTGCTGATGTTGATATACAATGTTTTTTGTTTTTTCATCCGGTGCAAGAATTATCAGATTTTTCGGCGTTCCTACCCTGGAGCAAGGTACATGTAGCTGCCCATGAGAAGAAGATGGATTATATATATTAGATCTGGCAACAATTAACTATTGGCCTTGAACTTAGAATATCATTTGGCAATTTTTATTTTAAACGATTTTTGATTTTGCCCATTTTTTAGTTCCAAAAATTTTTTTTTTGGGCGATTTTTATTTTTCGCGATTTTTGGGTTTTGCGATTTTTGATATTGGCGATATATTTTCCATGACAAATCACATTGATGACTAATGAACTTGTCAAAAGACCATCGCTTTCGTAGTGCTTCATATTTTTTACATAGGAGGTGCCACGCCCTCTAATCCCATCCCGCCCAATTTCTATTGGACTACTCACATTAATATCTGATGTACTCATGCAAAATGTGGAGTCTTTCCCATTTATAGTACACCAGTTATATGATATTAGATATCTACTTTGCATGGGCGGTGCTACGCCTACTGCTCCGATCACGCCCATTTTCTTGTTCAACTAATCACACAAAGAACCTATGGGCTCATGCAAAGCCCCAAAGCTCTCTCATTTACAGTATTCCAGTTATATGACATTAAATAGTTAATTTGCATGGGGAGTGCCACGCCCATTGGTGTGAACCCGCCAATTTGTGTTCGACTAATCATACTAAGATCTGATAGGCTCGTACAAAGTGTCAAAGCTTCCTTTTTTAGCACACCAGTTATATGATATCATATATTTACTTTGTATGGGCGGTGCCACGCCCACTGCTCCGATCACGCCCATTTTTTGTCTAACTAATCAAATGAATAACTTATGGGCTCACACAAAGTCCCAAGATTCTTACTATTACAGTACTCCAGATATATGGCTTTTTATATTTACTTTGTATGGCAGGTGCCACGCCTATTGGTCCGATACTGCCCATTTTGCATCCGACTACTCACATTAATAATAGGTGAAATCAGAAAAATTTGAAAAGCTCTCTCTATCACATTACTCGAGATATATAATATTGAACTATTACTTGTATGGGAGGTACCACGCCCACTTATCCGATCCCGCCCATTTTCGGCGTAGCTACTAATATTAACAATAGGTGACCTCACATAAATTTGCAAAGCTCTCCCTATCATAGTACTCAATATATGTATATGATATTAAAAATTTACTTTGTGTGGGAGGTACCACGCCCACCAAAAATATTTAAAAAATTATAGCCTATAGCACTTCCCATATCCGCAGTACGACTCTGTGAAAATTTCAGGCAGATCAGATGGGTTGTTACGGAGATTACCTCCTACAAACAAACAAACAAACAAACAAACACACATTATCTCTTTATTATATTAGTATAGATAACAATTTTTATTGTAAATTTACAAAATATATAAATTTTTAAATCAAGAAAATTTTTTAACTATATAAAAAAAAGTGTAACTTATTGTTAGTGTAATGAAAATGTTCTTTAAATCAACCAATTTTAGTAAAAATTACTTCCAAATAGCCTTGATTTTCATTTTCTAGAAGTTGTTTAGCTTCTTCGTCTAATTCAATAGAGATAGTTTTCCATTTTTGACGAATGTGGGACATATATGGATCTGAAGTGCACAACAAAATAGTGACAAGGTCTTCATTAGTTCAACATCTGGACATTTTCCTTGTGTTGTGCTCGCGAAATAATCTGTAGTCTTTGTTACTTTTTTCTTGCGCTTCTTCAGATAGATCTCCTATTGGTAGCATATTGTTTTGAATTATTTGTTCCCCATGGTACAAAATTTTATGAATTGGGGATGGCATATATCTCCAAGAGAATTTTTTATTATAAAGTATAGCTGTTTTATTGGCGTACTCTCCAAATTTTTTTTGCATTTATCTTTCTGCTGCATGCTAGAACTTGTAATATGATTTTGAATCGTCTTATTAATTCATGATCTACACCTGTGATAGATGCTGCAGTTTTCGGATCGGAAAAAAATCTCTTTGCAGTATTTCCATCATTTGTGTTTCCTTCCCATTGTTTTGGTTGGTCGATTACGAGCCTAGCTGTAGATATTTTTGTTGAATATGTTTTTTTTTTTTTTTGCTTTCTTTTTTTCTTCATTTTCTTTGTTTTTTCTCACTGTTTCGCCTAACGGACCAAATTCCAAATCATAACCCAATTTAAGAATATGCTCCATGAAACGCATTCTAGCATGAAGAGGGGACATTCCAAATTCGTAGGCTTCCTTAAAACTATCGTCTTCTGGTGGGGGTTGGCTTAATTGACTTGATGTCTTTTGGCATATAATGCAGCTTGACGTTGACTTTGTTCCAGTTAAAGCTTGTGCAACTTTTCCATCAATCATTGTGAGACACATTTTAAAATGTACTTCAATGTCTTGGTCATCAAATATAATTTTACTGGTTGAAGTTCCTTAATTTGATCTTTTATTTTTTGAACTTCTTCAGTTATGACATCTTTGGTTTCCTTTTTGAATGCAAATTTTATTGGTCTGCAATACTTTGTTGAAGAAGGAATTTCATTTTCCCATATATCAATTTCTGTTGTTGTTCTTTTTGTTAAGCGCAATGGAACGAAAGATACCATAAAGAAATCAGCATCTGATGAATTTTCGGCATTAAATTGCTTGTATTGTTTCTGACCAGAGGATCCATCACATCCCATTTAGAAATTAAAGTAATCCTGCCATTACTAATTTTTTTTAAATGATCAGTATCAAGCGTATTTAGCAATCGTTCTGCAGTATGTTCAAGGAGATCTTGCAATTTTATTTCTGCTGATGTTGAAGTGACACTAATAGCAGATTGAGAAGGTAAGCATTCCTTTTTGGCAGAAACTAAATCTCGATACTCTGGAACAATCCCACAATTCTTTTCATTGGTTTGCTTCCGCAATTCCTTATATTGATTTTTTGTCAATTTCAAATCCAAAAACGCTTCTTCCGGCGTAAATTTCTTATCTTCAATTGGTGTAGGAATGCTTTTCAAAATCCTCTTTGTGCGCCTTGGGCTCGCTTCTACTATTTTTTCAATTATTTCAATTTTATTTTTTTTATTTTGGGTTGGTTGAATTTGGTGCAGGAATGAATCCTTAATAATTCTTTGAGAAATTTCTTCATTGATAATCTCCAGCTTGCGCCTTCGAGATCTTTCACTACATCCGTCAATTGGTTTTGCTGGTCGACCCTTTTTCCCACTTTCGTTTGCAGTTGTAGATGCACTCTCAAAAATAAGTTCCTTTATTAAACAGTCTTGGTAACGTTTGTACATATCTGCCTTGCTATGAGAGCATTCAATGTACCGTCTTTTCAAATTCGATGCAAAATTAGTAATTTTTCTTTTGTGCATTTCAATGTCTTCTAGGTTACAATTCTTAAAGAAGTCGTTGCTCACTATGTGCAAAATTACATTGTCTACATCATTTCGTTGAAAATAAATATCTGCCAGATCTCTGTAACAGTACTTAGACATTGCACAAATTGTAATGAATAATAAATGTGGAAACATTATTATAAATACTCTTTCTTGCAATTATGTAAAATCAAAATTTTTATCTTTTATTACCACTTTTAGAAGCATAAAACACCCACACCCTAACACCTTTTAAAAGGTGAAGCATACCTGCTCATATCTTAAAGGGCTATGTCGCAATAGTTTTTTTTTTTTACTATTTACCTGTAATTTAAATTGTTTTCCACTTTGTCAGGTATTTAAACTATATAACTCTAATTCAGACTGTTAATGTTTTTGAAAGGTACCTATGTAAATGTACCTGTAACAATTAAGAACGTTATATCTCAATCCTTTTTTATAAGTACATAACAACTCCTGACAACTCTACCGATACGCAAAAATACACCGCGGTGCACCGGTACGACCAACATTTGTATTCACAACACTCAGACGGACGGACGGACATCGTTTAATCGACTCAGAAAGTGTTTTTGAGTTGATCCGTATAACAAAAGATGGATAAAGGTCCAATATTTTTGGCAGTTACAAACATCACCTCAAACTTAATATATCCTAACAACATAGTGCACAACTTTTGTACTCATAAATTTTGCAGAAAATATCTAACCTTGGGTCAGAAAAATTATTCTGGTGCACACGGGCGGAAACTGGCGGGTGTATAATGGTGTGTATGAGTATAGGGGAGGGTTCGGACTATAGAAGAGTGCAATATTTTTTCTGACTGCTTTTGACTGGCAGGAGTTATGCTCTATTAAGTAAGAGATTTTCGGAAAATTTAGACCTTTTTTAAAATTTTTTTTTTTTTAATTTTGGAATGACTCAGTGATCTTACATTTTAAAAATTAATAGTATGGAAGCCAAAAAATTACACAAAATTTATTTCACTTCAAAATTTTTTAAATCAAAAAAGTTACAGTCATTCAAAAATAAAAATTTACAAAGAAATTTTTAATTTTAGCAAAATATTGAGAAAGCCCATTTTCGAAGACCCTGTCCGCTGTGGTATAGTTGAGATAGAGTCGCAATTTTTTGGCTCCCGAGGTTTACTAGTATTTACTTTCAAATGAATAACATAACTTTAAAATCGGTAGCAACAAAAAAATGATTTTTGGCCGCCTTCTCAAAATATGGTCCACTCTGCGATGTAAGTTTCACAGTTTTACCCCGATTTTGAGAAAAAAAATTTATCATTTGAAAAGTATTTCTTTTTAGCTGCTACCCAGATTTACAAATTTTCATCGTCTGGTGTATTTTTTTAGAGTTATGACCGTTTAAAATTGCTACTAACACATACATAAAATTATACAATGCTACAATGTGTTTGTGTTAATGTGTTGAGTTTGTTTTCTTCATTTAAAATGCGTTGAATTGTGAAGCATACCTTTAGGGTCTTTATTAAATGAAAATATAAAGTTTCCTAGAATTTGCGCTCGAGTTTCGAGTGCTGGAATCTGCTAGCTTTAATAAAATTCTGTTGGAAAAACTTCGGTTGTAGGTACAAATCTATATTCTGTAAGCAAAAATGATATCATCTTATTATCGACTTTCATCCTAATTTCCACTAATACTGTCTTACAGTAAAGAGAATATATTTAGAGAGATATTGGCTCATCTGTATGTAAATTAAGGATTCGTAAATCTCAGATAAGTTAGTCATGATTGCTATAGGACTATAGATTTTATGTAATTTTGGAATGGGTACGGGTTCTGTATCTTTCCAAATGGATGGACAAGTTTAAAGTTGCAAGCTATGTGTGAAAATATAGAAGGCAGAATCAATTTCACTAATTTCGAATACATTCGAAGTGATATTTTTGACGTTGTTAAAAATGGTAAAGAATAAAAAGCGTAGAAAAATTAATTTGAATTTTAGGGTATAAAAATTAAATGTACTCAATTCATGCGATGCTAGCGCCATCTACAGCATTATAGTCAGTGATAAGAGTAAATTTTATTATCAATTAAAAATGTATCGACTGTAAATCTCTCTCTCGATTCTAATTCTTAAGATTGCTGTTTTCGATTTCAGCACCATTATTAATAACAACCATAGCATTACTAATTTCTAAAATTTTCTATTAATATATCCGTTTATCAGTTGTTATTTTTAATTCACTCTTTTTCACAAACTTTCTGTCGTATTAAACCTTTTCCTATGTATTGCCAATAATTAAGTTCGGCAATGAATTTACAACCAGAAAAATCAACACCACAAATTTGATTAGTGATTAGCAGGGCTGCGACTTTCATGCAATAAAAAATCAAAAACATACACAATGGAAAATACAAAAATATGGACTTTAAATTTCGTTTTTTTTTTTTAATTGTATTTATTACAAAACAAACACAATAAATTTCATGCAACAGTTTCAATATATGTTAATTTATACATACAAATATTTTAATAAAATAAATTTAAGAAAATCCGCTTGAAGTTTTTTTTTTTTTGTCTTCCACAACAAATGAGGTTAGGCGAAAGACTGCTTTAGAAATCCGACACCAAAAGGAAGCTTGAAAAATCCACACAAAAAAATACCATTCTTCTTTTTTTAATAAATAAAGTTGTTATACTTTCATTTTCTTTGCACAATTGCAAAAGATATTAAAATGTAATTTCAACGCGTAAAAGATATATATTTCGTTTACATAAAGGTTACAACTATAAAAGAAAACTTCAAAAGCAAAAAATAACTATTCATTAAATTAAGAATACAAACTGAAAAGATATTTTCAATAGCATCAGAGCCATCTAGATGTTAAAAACGCAAATCTTGCATGGCTGCCCTCAAATACATAATTTACACGCCATCTACCCGTCATTCGGACATAAAAATATATAAATAATTCTGTGGTTTTCTAGAATAACCGCGTATGTCATAAAATCGAAATGTTCAGGGGAGCCAAAAAATGTTATATATGAAATTATGGGTTCGATATAAAGTTTTTAGAGCTTTTTATTTAACAGTCCTCTAGATGTGGGCAATAAATACTTTATATAAAATTTTGAGTCAAAAATCTTCAGATGAATAGATCCTAGAGAAGGACGAAAAAACAATATGTAAATAACACTTAAAGTGTGTGCAGATAAAACAACTTATGTCGACAAACGTCGTTTTCTTTGAAAAAGAAAACTACCGATGCAACCACCTATGTAGACATAAGTTGTTGTTGTTTGAAAAATTGATTTTTTTGTTCGTCAACAAAAAGTTAACGGGACTAAGAATGAGAATATAACAACGTATAAAGAATAATAGTGACTACAAATAACAGAAATAAACACACAAGTTTTTATAAGTGGTTATAAACTAAAAAATTATCCAAAATTATTTTGCATTTTTTTCATTAAAAAATAATTTTTCAGCGATCTAACGTAGGTTGACGTACGTCGTTAGTGCTGCAAATTAATTTAATAAACATTTAAGTTACGTCGTTATTTAAAGCAAAAACTCAGAAATGGTCAATTTTTTTTTTTTTTTTAATCGAACACATGTAAAGATCGTTAAAAATTAATATATTTGGCATCGTTAACTCAAAACTGACCAAAATTGACATACGCGGTTATTCCAGAAAACCGCAGAACTATCAATAAATATTTCAACAGATTTTAATTAAATTTTTATCAGTAAAAATAAAAATTTTATTTTTTGTGTGAAGGCGGTATATATGTACATACACTTATGGTCACATAATTAAGTCATGGGTATGCAATGAAGTGTTTTTGTAGTTTTTATCTTAAACCTATTTCTTCCGATTCTAACCTTACTATTTTGTGCAACCCTGCTATGGTAGCAGTTGTTTACATTGATTGAAGCAAAATTAAAAATTTGGGTATTCCCCGAAAAATATGGAAAACCTCAAAAAGGTCATATGCGCTGTGCTCACATAATTAAGTCACCACGCGTATCGTGAGCGACTTAGTGTTTTGAAGATTTTTTTTGCGGTTTAAATAATAAATAAATTAAAAACAACTAAATTAAAAACAAATAACATCAGATGAAATGCTATTGGTAAACAAAAAAGTTCATATTCGGCTGAAGAGAAAATAATATGGAATTGTTTCCAAAGATACAATAATATTGCAAAAGTAGTGGAGATTTTGAAACTTTCTCGGGGTAAAATTACAAATGCCATTACGCATTGCAAAAAATATGAATTTTTTGAAAATATTCCTCGCCAAAAACCGAGAAAAATTACTTTAAATGATAACAGACGCATTGCAAACCTCAGTAAAACTGATCCTTTCTTAACTTCGTCGCAAATCAGAGCTCAAATGGAAACGGATTATGGCGTAAATGTTTCGTTGCAGAACATAAGACGACGTTTGCAAGAATACAATTTGCATGGACGAATGGCCAGGAAGAAACCGTTGATTTCCTTGAAGAACACTAAGAAGCGGCTCCGATTTGCGATTGACCATCTTGCTAAAGGCCTAAATTGTTGGAATTTAATTGTTTGGAGCGACGAATCCAAGTTTAATTGTTTTTGGAAATGATGGTAGACCATATGTGCGATGTCCTCCACTTACGGAATTGGATCCAAAATACACCAAAAAACTGTGAGACACGGTGGCTCACCAGTCATGGTGTGGGGTTGCTTTACCGCATTCGATGTGGGTCCTATAGTCAAGATTGACGGTATAATGAATGGGGAAATGTATAAGAATATACTAAAGGAAACTTTGGCCACCGAATATGCTGACAATTTGTCACTTGCGTGTATTTTCCAACACGACAATGACCCGAAGCATTGTTCGAAGGTGGTTAAGCCTTGGTTGGCAACAAAGTCAATCAAGCTTCTGGAATGGCCGCCGCAGAGTCCCGACTGAAACCCTATCGAGAACTTGTGGGTCTTAATAAAACGAGTCATTGCAGCACGAAAACCGCCAAATAAGGACATGTTATGGAAAGTTATCCAAGAGGAGTGGCACAAAATCACTCTAGGCTAGTGCGATTCTCTTGTAGCTAGCATGCCAAAGCGATGCTCCACAGTATTGAAGCAAAAAGATTATCCTACTCAATATTGAGGTAGGCTAATGAAAAAATGGGATTTTCGACAAAATTTATTACTTATTTCTACAATTTCAACCATTTTTTTTCAGACGACTTAATTATGTGAGCAGCTCTTTTTGGCTAATTTCCAAGTTTTTTAATTTTTTTGGAATGAACCAAAGTTTTGTAATTCTTAATTTCACTGTAAATTGATTGCTAAAACATAAGAATAATAAAAAAAAATTATATTCGAGTTAAAAAAAAAAGGGTTCACGTATTTTTGACAATAATGCCGAGTAGCATACTAGTGACTTAATTATGTGAGCACAAGTGTATGTATAAGATTGTCAATCCATTTCAAATAATTAGAAACAAATCTGGACCCCAAGAAATATGTATATATATTATTTATCATTATAACAAGAGGTGTTGATATAGCTACGTCCGTGTATGACCGCCTGTAGAAATCACGATCACGCTATCAATAGATAAGTTGGGTTGCTAAATTTCAGTCAGAATGATTTTTTGACATCCTGAGCTGGTTACTGCTTGAAATTATTAAAATCGGTAGAACAGATTCCAAGATTTCAATGAAAATGTAAAAAAAAAACTGATGTACATTTTGTAATATGTGTTTCAGAACTGTAATTGTTGTTGTTTTCGTGAGTATGTATGTCTGGTTATACACTAGGAGTCCAGAGCTCCAAGTCTTGCGGCTTAAAGCCGGCTGCACGACGTCGCCGACCCTTTTCTATTGCTAAATCCGCCACCGAAGTAGGCGACAGTGTTCGTCTAAAATTTACTTCCTGAGTTAACCATGTTAGTCAAGTTTTCATTTTTAAATATAAGTATAACAAAAATGGCTAGAAAACAAGAGAAAGTTTATTTAAATTAAAAGTGGAAACACAACTGGGACAAACGACGAATTTCACACAGCTCGTCGAATTTGTCGGCAACAATTCGTTGCGTAAATTCGTCGAATAAAATACAATTACGACTATTTCACATAACAGCTGCAACGTCATTTGAAATTGTTTGTAATTTATATAAATAAATATTGGAAAAATATTATTAAAAACGAATTTTTAACTTTGTACGAGTTATTGTAATCGTAAACATCATGTTCACGATGGTAATAGCCTTTATTTTTGTACGGCAGAGTTTAATTTTTTAATTCTGAAAAAATTACATAAATTTTCATTAATAAATTAATTTTATATCATTTTTGTTTACATGTTGTAGCTGATAGTGTGACCATATTTAAAAAAGAAGCACTAAACGAAGAAGAATAAATATTAACAAAAAACTATGTAAAAGAAAATTATATAATTAAAAATAGATTTTATTTAACTTATAAGTTATAAATTAAATATAAAGCAACGCTTAAAGACAAAAATAGCTTTATTTATTAAAACATTTGAAAAAGTAAAATAAAATACGGCCAATCTACACCAATTTATTCGTCGTTCGTCGGCGTAAAAAATAGAAATAAACTTATCGCAGAGTTCGTTACGCACTACGTATTTCGTTCGACGCACTGATTGTGTGCATTTTCATATACAGAAATGTGTTTTATTTCTGACGACGAATATTCGGAACGAAAAATTCGTCGTTCGTCCCAGTTGTGTTTCCAACTTAAAACATTGAAATTATGAATTCTAATAATGAAAACAAGTAAGAATATTAAATTCGGCTCTGCCGAATGTTTGGCTCCCTCCACCCGCACTCTGAACACATTATTATAATCAATGTTGCTAACACTAAGACACGAAAGAGGCTGGATTTCATATTATAATGGTTAGATTTTTTTATAATGATGCTTAAAATTAATAAGATAATTACAACAATTTCAGATATAATTGTGCTTTTTTAATTAAAAGCAATTATTAAATACAATCAGCATAAATTTTAACAAATCCAATTACATTTAATAGCGATGCATACACATTTTTGTGTTTGTTGTTGTTCACATTTACAACAAAAGCAATAAGTGGTCAAAAATGTTTATTCATCGCTTACACATATCAATATGCACATGTTCAGTTACGTATAAACTTTTTTCAGTATTTTTAGTTTTTTATATTAAATGCTATCGGAGTAACTTAACATTTTCATACGACATTCTTCGGCTATTGGGTCTAGAAGCCCCAAATACAACACAAAACTGTTGCAGATTATGAAGAACATTTTAAGCCGACCTACTTGGCCATTGGCGGACAGGAGAATGTTTTCAACAGGCAGACAGACAGACATAGCTAGAACGACTTCTCCTTTTATACGCATCAAGAATATATATAGTTCATGGGATCTACGAAATTTGTTTCGAAGAGTTACAAACCGATTAACAATTTGATATACAACCTCTGCACAGTGGAGGGTATACAAATAAAAACATCTTTTAATGGGTCCACCAATTTAAAATTGTCATAGACGAATATATGTTTTTTAATTGCAGTAAGATTTAGCAGATTTCTTTTCTCATTTACGCATGACCTAGCAGTGGGAAACCTACTCTATCTAATCATAGAAAAACATGTGGGAAGTTATAGTCTGTCTAGACCAACAATACGATACACTATACCATGCGTTTAGAGACCCTATCTCCAAGTAAATGGATATAGAAAATAAGCATAAACCATCTGATAAGAAAAAGTTTATATCAAATGCTATATCTATATGGGAACTAGTTCGGAAATAGGACCGATCTTGATCATATTTGATAAGGTCACTTAGTTTTTGCAAAAACATATAGAAACCAAATCTGTGCAATATTTTTGTTTTTTTAAGATCGGGAAGCAGCTTTATATGGGTGCTATGACGAGGTATTTTCCTACAGAAGTCATTTTTAGACTACTGATTAATGTATGTAATAAACACACACAAACCCACACAAACCCGAGATCTTTATAATAATTTGGATATTGTGGCAATTTAAGTCGATCTCATGGCGAACATTTGTATGGGGACTAGGTCTGAACATGTACCGATATGCACCAAATCCAACAGCGTTCATCCCTTGGCCGATAAAAGTTTATACGTTAAATTCCATTAATATATATTTATATTTGCGACCTGTAGTTTGATTACAAAGTTTACATAGACACACAGATGGACGGACGGACGGATGGATAACATCAATATTCAGAACAAAGTAAAATCTTTTTTACACGGTAGGTACGTTCCTAAGAAAACCGTGTAAATCAAAATCGTGTAAAAAAATTCACGATTCATATGTAAATTTGGGGATCTGTCCACAACCTCAAAAAATCGTGTAAAATGCAAAAAAAATCCAATATTTTCTTAAAAAAACGTGCAAAAAAAGTGATATTAAACTCCATTAAGTAATAATAACACAAAACAATTCATATTTATTACAAGAAAATAAATTTAGTTTACAGTTTAAATTCAATCCATAAGTACAAAAAAATAAACAAAAAAAAAATTAAAAAACAAGAGTACAGCTACTCATCGCTAGTTGATAAAAATCGTGTACGTTTATTGTGGACTGGCTTAAAAATATCACTGTCGTCAGAAGATATATCTAACACAACTTTTGGGTTTTGTTCTAATGCAGAACTATCTTCATTATTAGCGGCCTCTATAGGTTTTCTTTGTTATAAAGTCTGTTAAAAGAAGTTGTTTTTTTGCTTTCTCCAGTTGTTTAGATAATTCTTGATACCCAGCAACACACGATTTAAGTTTATGTTGGAATTATAACACACGCTTCATGTCAGGATCATGAGCAAGAAAATGTTGTTCCAAACTTGTAGAGAATTTCAAGCCCTGACGAATTAAATTAGCCGTTAAAACCTGACCTTTACCTTCGTCTTCGTCGATATCGACATCTTTATTCTCATTGATTGTCATAATTTCAATTAAGTCGTCATCATCAATAGGACCTTCTTGCATTAATTCATCGATGTCAGCCGTTTGGATGTTGTCAAGCCCATCGCCACCTATATTATTTGAAAGACTTATAATCTCAGAACAAATTTCTGATCTTTGCACCACTGAAGTTCCACTTTGAACGAGAGCTGGTAAAATATTTTTCCAACAAACATTTAAGGTTGATTGCCGGAACTGTTGGATAGCAAAAGAAACATGTGTAATGCAATCCAAAATAATAAACTTTTTCCATGCTTCCATAACATCTTAACTTTTTTCTTCCACTGAATCTAAAATATATCTTAACGTTTGCTTGATGTAATACATTTTAAATGCTGCTTTAATACCTTGATCTAGTTACTGAATCAGAGAAGTGGTATTAGGCGGAAAAACAGCAATTGAGTATTCAGATGTACCAGCACTGGGTTGCTAGGCAAAAGCAAAAGTATTTTGAATTCTAAACCTTTTCGTGACTTATATTTCTGGACTTCAGGAACAAAACAGTTATTAAACCAATCTTTTAACAGATTAGCCATCATCCATGCCTTTTTATTCGCCATAAATTGAACTGGAAGTTGTTTAATATCCTTACCTTTTAAAGCTCTTGGCATAAGGGATTTGCTGACTAAGAGTGGCTTCAACATTTTATCGCCAGATGCGTTAGTGCAAAGCAAGAGGGTCACCCGATCTTTGGCTGCTTTAAAGCCACCAGCTGTCTTTTGAGATTTTGCCATGCATGTTCTTTTTGGTATTTGCTCCCAAAACAATGCCGTTTCGTCGGCATTAAATATTTGATCTGGATTATATCTGCCCTCTTGAATTATTTTTGCTAGTTCATCCGGATAGTTTTTTGCAACATTTTCGTCTGCTGATGCCAATTCTCCTTGAATTTTTACATTGTTAAAAGCGTGTCTTTTCAGAAAACCTGTCAGCCATCCATGACTTGGATTGAAAGCAATTTTATTAGTGCCCTGACGGGATACTGATGGTTCAAACTCCTGAAGTCGGTTGTATATTCTAAGTGCTTTCACTTTAATAATTTTCCTATCAATAGGAATTTTTTTCCTGTAAATCTTCAATCCATAACACCATATGTTTTTCAGTTTTCTCCAAAGTAGAATTTCGACTATAAGAAGTTATTTTTGGACTAAGTGCTGACCCAGAAATTACTGATTGTCGAATGAAACTCTCATTTTTTTTAATTGTTCTTATTGTCGCTTCGTTTAAACCAAAAGCTCTGCCAACAGATGTTGAACCTTCGCCACTTCTTAGACAGTCTAAGATTTTTATTTTCGTTTCTAATGAAATTGTTTGTCTCTTCGGAATATGCTGTTGTTTAGACATTGTATTAATAAGGGCACTGTAAAAACGAAATAAAATAAAATTGCTTATTGCAATTTTCTAAGATAACAATCTAACACAATGTTACCTTTTGAAAAGTTATTAACAATTCCGATTATGTAATTTGAAGATTTCACCAATTTATAAAAAATAACTAACTTAAACATTAACTTTAAGAACTTTATTGAAATTGTATAAAGCGTCATCAACAAACTGATATGTTAAATAAAAAGGGTATTTCCCTTAAAGTAAACAGGCCGTGAAGTAGAGTCGCCATTTGAATGATATCCAACACTGCAGAAAATCATGTAAAAAATTAAAATTTTTTTTGGAATTCGTGTTAAATCAAAAATAACGTGTAAAAAAATTTAAAATTTTTTCTTGACGAACCGTGTTATTTCAAAATCTTGTAAAAAAGACCATGTAAAAAAGATTTTACTGTATATACCCTGACCACATAGTTGTATAGGGTATAAAAATATATACTCTTTGGAATCATAAAAGTACCGGGAATAGCATTTTTAATTTCACTTGAATTGGACTATCCCACTGGCGTGGGCAAACTAATACTCGAAGAAGATCGACTACTTTCCATATAAATATTTGAAAAAAAGCTTTACGAAAAATTCTTTACAAATACTTGGTACAGTTTGTTACAGTTTGTTACATTCTGACCAAAATTGTAGACCGGACGAAATTCTACTCAAGTACTACTTTACAAATGTATGAAAATATGCTTTCAAGTTTTGAAACATTTTACAGACATTTTTTTAAAAAAGAGTTAGTAAAGCTTTTATATGCATGTGGTCATGAGTTTACTGTCATCAAGTTTCAAAACAATTTTTAAAACTTTTCATAAATCGATGATCATTATCGATGTTGTAATGATGCTAATTTTCGAGTATTAGTCTGGTCTGAATGGCTTAAAATTTTAAATGAATACATCACTTGAAGTTATTGAAACAAGAATATAATAATTTTCTTCAGTTTCTGATATTTTTCGAGTATTCAATAGAATTTCAATATTTTAGGAAAATAAATTTGGCTATGAACAGCTACACCATTCATCGTATTCTCCGGAGTTAGCACCCTATGCTTATTTCTTGTTTCCAAACATGAAGAAATGGCTCTTCGATAAGGAATTCGATAAGGTCATCACTGAAACAAACGGCTATTTTTAAGAAAACTTATTGTTTAGATGGAATAAAATTGAAAAAAGGTCAACTAAATGTATCGAACTAATAGAAGACTATGCCGAAAAAAATATCTTACATTCAAAAGTCCTCCCAGTATGCACATTCGGTAAGAACTATTTTTTATAAGGAATGCCTTTACCAACAGACCCAAAACTGATCAGTTTTAAAAATCTTCAATAAGTTTATACCCAAGCAATAGAACAATAACATAAATTGACTCGTTTTATTCTTTTCAACTTGTTGCTGCTACAATTTTAGACAAAAAGCAACATCTGTTGAATAAATGGAATTTTTGTTTTTATTCTAAGATCTTATCAAAAAATTCAACTTTATTAAAGTTTATAGTTACGCTTCGCATAAACACCCAAAAAGTTAATTTATACGGAAATACAAGACAGCTCTTGTAAAATTTAATGCATATCTCTTTGTAACCCCAGTACAAAACTAAACAAAATTGTACACTGTGTGAGAAAAAGAAACCATTTAAACGCTTGAATAACTATGCGGTATAAAATGAGCTTTTTTTGTTTTTGTTTTGTTTTGTTTTGTTTTTGGGGTTTGGTGGTTGAATGCCTGTAATGTCTGATATTATATTAAGCCAGTATCAGCAAAAATAAAAAACGCAAGCAATAAAGAAGGAATAATAACTTAAGTGTAGCTAGCAGGGAGTTAAGAGAATAAATACAATTGGGAATATTATAAAATAAAATTAAAAATAAAAAAAAACGAACAATTTCGCAAGGAGTATAACTTTGAAGTCATTAAGATATTTAAATTTCTTTTTTCAACAAATTAAGAAACTATAAATGCAAAAATCTTTTTAAAATATTTAAAAATATGGATTAACATGTCTACTAGTGATGTAGCTTCCGAGATGTGTACAAAGTAAAAATCTACATGATATCAAAACGGGTTCTTAACTCGTAGGCCTGTCCGAAAAGTGCAAGCACGAGTATATGTGAGATGGACGCAAATGCACACCTCACGACTGCCTTAAGTAGAAAAATGTCATATAATTAATTATAACATAAGAATTATTTTAATGCTTAATATAATCGCTGATGAAGCCTTAAAGCCAATAACCGATCTCCTTAACAATATTTACAGAGTAGTTATAATTTTTAGAAATATATGTCTTCTTCTTCTCTCTCAATTTCTTTAGTAACTTATTAATTTCTTAACAAATTTTATGTTATTCAAATTTAAATTTTTTCTTTTTCAAATTAATGCATTAACTCCTTGTAAACTCTGTTAAAGTCAGAAGCTAGGTGGAACGAAGGTAAATGTATATTTAGCTGATGGCTGAAATAATATTAATAGTACTTTTTGGTGGTCGGTTGGTTAGTAGGTACACTCATTGTAGGCAAACTAAAAACTTACTAAATATGTTAGTGTGTTGAAATGTAAGTTACATAAAGACGTAGAAATGTATGAATGAAAACAGTAAACTTTTAAGTGAAAGTTGATACAATCAAGAAGATTAGGAATCAACCGACCTTACTAATGAAAAAAAAAACGTATATTAAACATCAACAACAGTAACAAATTGAAGACCAGAGCTCGTAAAACTAAATTCCATTTTAAAATAATATCTCAAAACTTATATGACCATTAAAAATTGATACTTAAGAAATTTCTGCAACGACCTTACAATTCAAAAACCATTTTCATGGCCTAAACATAAATTTATTAATTTTATGGCATCCCTTTATTCTCAGAAATCCCTGATAGATGTTTTATAAAACAAAGATATAAAATCTTTAAGGGTTTCTGAGAAAATAGTAAAACTTTAGGCACTTAACTGTTGAGTTAAGTAAAGATTGTTTTGTTTTAAATTATTCAAATACAAAGTAGGCTATGGGCCAAAACTGCCAAAAAACTCATTTAAATTTTTAAAATTGAGAAATTATTCAGAAATATTCAGTAGCCTCCTAAAGCTGTATTTAGTTTACATTTTAGTTGTTATATGTGATTATTTTTGAGCAAAGATGAAAGGAAGGCCAATGTTTTACACAAAAGACTTTAAAATAGCAATAAGTACTGCAGATTGTATTACGGAGCGATACTTTGAAACTATATCTAAATTTATCAAGGAAGCAAGGAATAAGAACACAATATTTACCGCTATGTAAGAATTTAAAATAGAAGATTGACCAAGTTATGATCAGAAATAGGAAAACGTCCACCAGAGCTGTTGCAAAAAAAAAGCTGAATAAACGTCAAGATGGTTTAAAAATAAAAGATACGGAATGGTATGAAAATCTCAGGAAAATAGGCAAATAGAAGTCATGAAAACTTAATCAAAAACTTTTAAGAAAGAAAAACATCTATACGCGTAGAGTGCCGTAAGACAAAATCGGTGTGACTTATGATTATATTGGTGAAAAAATTATGATATGTAATAACCTGTTTGAAAATGAAAAATGATACATGAAAAATAAAAAATGAAAAATGAAAAATGAAAAATGAAAAATGAAAAATAAAAAATTAAAAATAAAAAACGAAAAATGAAAAACGAAGAATTAAAAATGAAAAACAAAGAATTAAAAATGAAAAATAAAAAATTTATATTAAAAAATTAAAATGAAAAATAAAAAATGAAAAATGAAAAACAAAAAATGAAAAAAGAAAAATACAAAATAAAAAATTAAAAATTAAAAATGAAAATTAAAAAATTAAATATAAAAACTGAAAAATGAAAAATTAAAAATACAAAATGAAAATTAAAAAATGAAAAATGAAAAATAAACAAGAAAGAAATTATAGTCGGTCTTGACCGACTATACGATTCCCTATACCATTGTTTAGAGGCCCTATCTCTTCGGTCCAACTAATCAGATATAGAAAATGAGCAGAATCTAAATTTGAGTGACAGATATGAAAAAGTTCATATCGGGTGCTATATTTATATGAGGACTAGGTCGAAAAATGGCCCGATCCTGACCATATTTGGTAAAGTCACTTACATTTTGAAAAAATATATACAAACCAAATTTGAGAAAAATCTGTTCAATATTTTTGTTATACCCTATACCACTATGTGGTTTGGGTATAATGACTTTGTGCTGCTGTTTGTAACAACCAAAAATATTTGACCTAGACCCATCTTTAATTATACCGATCGATTCAGAATCACTTTCTGAGTTGATTTAACAATGTCCGTCCGTCCGTCCGTCCGTCTGTGTGTCCATGTAAAGCTTGTAATCAAACTGCAGGTCGGAAATATGAATATATTTTGACGAAATTTGGTATATAAGCTTTTATCGGCCATGGGATGAACGCTATTGAAATTGGTGAGAATCGGTCCATGTTCAGACCTAGCCCCCATACAAATTACCCATATGAAATCGACATAAATTGCCATAAGATCCAAATTGTCATATAGATCTTACTCAAATTGGGTTTGTATGCGTTCATTACATCCACTAATGAGTAGTCCAAAAATGATCTCTTTGACCCCATATAGAGCTGCTTCCCGATCTTCACTTAAATCTATTAAAAAACAAAAATATTGCACTGATTCTTCTCAAATTTTGTTTGTACATATTTTTGCAAAATACCAGAGACTTTACCAAACATGATCAGGATCGGTCCATTTTTGGACCTAGTCCCTTTATAGATATAGCATCCGATATGAACTTTTTCATATCTGCAGCCAAAACAATTAGTAAAAATCCCACTCAAATTTGGTTTTTGCTTATTTTCAATGTCCAGTTAGTTGGGCCTAAGAGATAGGGTTTCTAAACGCATGGTATAGGGTATCGTATAGTCGGTCTAGACCGACTATAATTTTCTTACTTGTTTTTTGATTGATTTAAGTGAAGATCGGGAAGGAGCTCTATATGGGGCCTATGACGAAGATTTGTCCTACAGGGATTATTTATGGACTACTAATTTGTGGATATAATAAACACATACAAACCCAATTTGCCTGAGATCTATATGACAATTTGGATCTTATGGCAATTTATGTCGATTTCATAGAGGTCAGCGTTCATCCTATGGCCGATAGAAGCTTACATACCAAATTTCATAAAAATATGTTCATATTTGCGACCTGTAGTTTGATTGCAAGCTTTACATGGACACACAGACGGACGGACGGATGGACGGACATCGCTAAAACGACTTAGTAAGTGATTCTGAGTCGATTGGTATAATAAAAGATGGGTCTAGGTCAAATATTTTTGGTAGTTACAAACTTTGTGCTGCTGCTGCTCATTGTACCCAATGAAGAATATAAAAATGAAAAATGAAAAATGAAAAATGAAAAATAAAAAATGAAAAATAAATAATAACATATATTTTTATATTAGCAGAGCCCCTGCAATTGATTGCTATAAGTGATACATAGATGACGCTTTCAGTTTGATTAAAAAAAAATGCCATAAAAAAATCTTTAATTACAAAATGTTTACACATCCCTCCTGTGAGCGGACTCCCATGACTTATTTGCCTTCTAATGGATGAAAACATGTACGTCAAAGTAGACTTCCGAACACTTCCCGGTCCTCAATATTATATTGCTTTTAAAGAGCTGATGGTTTTAGGTACAGCAAAAAGTTTTGTACGGAATATCTTGTCTGGCATGGTATCTGTCAATCAACTTTTTTTACTTTCCTCTTAGTTAACTATCATCTGACTACTGTAAAATTTTGAGCAAGCTGTGTCATTTATTTTGTTTTATGGCTATCGAAAGCAGACAACGACGAGAATTTTTCAAAAATGGTTAAAGTGAATTTCGAGTTCTTATAAAACGTTATTTGTTTATGGTAAAAATTATTGCCGATAACAAGGAAAGGCTTGATAAATACCATGGGGACTCTGCACAATCACCATCAATAATTAAGAAGTTATTTTCTGAATTCCGTTGTGGTGGTAAAAGCACAAGTCACGCCGAACTTTTTGGTTCACCCAAAAAAGCCGTCAAGTGTAAAATAGTCGATAAAAGCCATGGAATGATATTGGGCGATCTGAGAACGTACGTGAAGTGGCTGAGGTTTTAGGAATCTCAACTGAGCGGGTACATCGTACTTTACATGTACATTTGGACGCGAAAAACCTACAACCTTGTGAACAATTCAAAATAGTGTTTGGCGATGTTCAACAGCAATTCGAAGAAGTTCTTGAATCATTTCGTAACCATGGCTGAAACGTGAATCAATCACAGAGGCCAAAGAACAGTCAAAAAAATTTAGCAATTTTTTTTTTAAGTAATTCTGAATTCCGATGCAAATAAAAGCGGTAGTGACGCTTTTGGGAGAATAGAGATGGTAGTGTGCTAGACATAGACTTTTTGCCAAAGGATGGTGTTATTAATTCAGAAAACAGCGACGTAGAATGAACTTCATTTTGTATTTTTGATACCCAAGAAAATAACTTAAATAAAGAAGATGTATAACTTTGTAATTGATATAATACTTTGCGCAAATGAGAAAGTAACTTCTTAATTCAAAATTTATCTATGAAATTTTAAGAGATGACGCAAGCGATCGCAAATTATCTTTTTTCATCAAAAACAACGAATATAATGACAGTTAAGCTATTTTCGCGGTGAAATGCTCAAAAATATTTAGCGTGGATTCCTACCATAAATTACACAGTTATCGTTCATTTTCAATATTTTTCTAATCTCCAAAACCGAATATTAATCGTAAATTGCAGAAATATTTAATAAGAAACTTTAGAATAATAACTTTATTGATGTTATTTTATATTTGATAAAAAGAAAAAATATTGCAAGTATGTAGAGTATGATTTTATGGAAGTCTTATTTGCTAGGTTTTTTTAAAGCCTTTCTATAGAATTTTTCCATATTTTTATTTCGTGGCTTATAATGTTTTCGCAATAACGACATTTCAATTAAAATAATATTTTCTTTGCAATTTAAAGTACTTATTACAAAGTTTTACCTAAATATTTTATTTATAAGATAAGGCAATATTTATTGAGACTTATTTTTCAAATGGTAACAGAAATTTAAATACAATAAATAGAGAAAATTCATGATTATTAGTTTGTGATTTAAAAATATTAAAGTATAAGTTTAAGATAAAAAAACGCCCACCATAGGCTAACCATATCGATAGAGTGATTCTCATAAGCTTAGGTTATCAACTTAGTTCTAAGAAAACAAATAATTACAAGCCAGAGAAATAAAAATTAAAAACAACTATTTGTTACCCCAGGTGAGAGCTAGAGTATGTTTTTTTTTAAATTCGGTGGGAAAGCTGACAGATCAATAATGTCATGATTTTAACCAAAAGGAGGCAAATAACGAGCATTAAGGCCAATTATAATTTCTCTGCGATTCTGAAACTTCTTTTAAAACAAAATTATCATGCATGTATAATATATCAATAGAAATCTGCATATATAATGTTAAATAAATGTGAGCTCATTGGAAATAATTGAAATTGAAAACGTTGATGAACATTTTTTCCAGTACAAAACCGTAAAAACT
This sequence comes from Cordilura impudica, assembly GCA_963682025.1. NCBI lineage: Eukaryota > Metazoa > Arthropoda > Insecta > Diptera > Scathophagidae > Cordilura > Cordilura impudica. The sequence continues at coordinate 133,289,146 of OY821519.1, read as the reverse complement.
TTCTCTCAAAAATCTTCAATATCTATAATATTAATAGGCTAGACGATTTCTTGTGACCGATGTTTTGTTCTACCGCTTTATCCCAATTTTGACAAAATGTATATTTTTTTAAAGGTATTTCACTTTAGCTGTTCACCAGACTTACAGATTTTTAAATTTTTGTGTTTATTTTGAGTAAATTGCATTTAAAGTTGCTACTAACACATACATAAAATTTGCAATGCTGTGTGTTTATTTATTAAATTTGTTAATGTGTTTTTAAGTTTGTTTTCTTCATTTACAATAAAAATAAACCAAAACAGTGTTGGTTTGTAAATTGGCTAAGTTGAAAAAAAGTTGCCTAGAAAAAATATAAAACTAAATAGGAAAACCATACAAAAAAATTTGTCTACATGTTTTATAAAGTGGTAATTTTATATTAGCTCGTAAAGAAATCTTATATAAAGACAAACTTTTCATGTTCATTGAAATTAAAAAGTTTATTAAAAATAATTCCAGATTTCCTTTAAAAAGAATTCCAATGCCATTTAAATACAACTTTAATATTTTGCTATCTAGAATTACAAAGTAAAAGTATTTCCCCAACACATTTCGGAGAACAATAACTTCTCCTCTCGAGGCATTTATTTGAATACCCCAAAAATCATAAAAATCTTAAACTTTGAATAAATGTCTTGACACAAGTTGCAAAGCTTGATCAGGAGACTCATGATGGGCATAGAGAAGAGAATCATTTACACAACGGTCCATAAGTTCTTAAGGAGTGTCTGGAACTATAAATGGCTAGTGGAGACCGCTAATGTTAAAATGACAGAAATTCTGCATTAAACCCTGCAATTAATTTTAAGTTTCATTCGATTTTGACGTTTAAGTATTTTAAAATGGCGCAACTTAAATCAAATAAAGGCCAAATTAATAATTTCATTAATATGTATCGCGAATGTGAGTGATTATGGAACTACAAAAGTGAAAACTATAAAAAATATATTTTAAAATAAAAGCGTGGGAGAAAATTGGAAACAAATTAAAGTGTTTACAGTTCAAAGACATTTTGGAAATGAAATGTCTAGACATAATTTGCTAACTTCGTGTTTTGACGTTATTATATTTCTCTGACTTGAACATGAACATTGCCATGAATTACAGCTAGTCAAGACACCGTGTTATAAAAATCCCAGAATATTGATATTTATTATATACATTATATATATTTTTATTTAATATATGTATGTATGTATATGTAAATATTACACACAAAAAATACAACATTAAACGTTATTGTTGTGTTTTTCTTTAAATAAATTAATACATAATTTTTTTTTGTAAATTTACATTGTTTTTTACTAACAACTAGGTAGTTTCGCATTATTTGCTTTAGATGTTGGTGAATTTTATATTAATTCGTACTGTCTGCTTCTCTGCTTGTCGACAAAATTTTGGATCGAGTTTTAACGCCTTTCCCGTGACCCAATTGATCTGAAACTTTGCAAGCAGGCTCGTAGCGATGGAAAAAAAAAGATCTAACAAATTTTTTTAGTGATGGCAACACAATGGAAACTTTTAAATTTTTCTACCAGAGTTGATAAAAAAAAATTTACAAAGGGTAAGTTTTTATTATATTATTACCACAATGACCACAAAAACAACAAGTCCAGCTATGACAACAATACAACATTTAGAATAACAACAAGAACAATATAGAAACATCATATTTTTCATTTTTTTTTTTTACTTTTTCAGAGATTTCCCTGGACCTGTTCCATCGATTTTAATGATTTTTGAAACAGAAATCTTTCCATGATCTTGGTAAATCATTCTAACTAAAAATAATCACCCTAGCTGTCCTATTGAGGGCGTGATCGTGACAAGAACAACATGGAAAATCATATTTTTTCAAGACTTCTTTTGATTCTTCATTCAAATCTCGGACCCTAATCAACCGATTTGAGCGATTTTGAATAGCGAACTTCTCAGAATGTTAGTGAATCACTTTTTATACCAACGAATATCCCAGCTGCTCGATTGAAGTTGTCATCGTGATTTCCACAGACGGACAGACGGACAGACGGACATCGCTTTATCAACTCCGCTTGTTATAAGGATCACAAATATATATATTTTTTGGGGTCCAGAATTTTTTTCTAATTATTACAAACGGAATGACAAACTTACATATATATACCCTCTGCACACTGGGGTGGAGAGTATAAAAACTTATCAGTGGAATTATCTAAATATTCCACAAAGTTTTCAATTATTGAAATATCTCTATCAATAGAGGCACCATTGTAAATTTATGGAAAATGGTCTTTTAAAATATTTTGTTTAATTATCTCATTTGCTTAAAGTAAACCATTTACAGACATATCCTCAACTTATGTGCGACTTTTATAACTTAGAATATTATAAATTTATTTATGAGCAAAATATCCTGGTTTACTATTTTTTAGTTTTTAATTAAGGCTTTGACTCTATTCCAGTGTGCAGAGGGTATATATAAGTTTGTCATTCCGTTTGTAATAATTCTAAAAAAATTTTGAACCAAATAAAATATTCTTGATACTTATAAAAAGCGAAGATGGCATAGCGATGTTCATCTGTCCTTCTGTACAAATCAAGATCACATCCTAAATATTTCATTTCGATTGCTTATTTTTTAACGAAAAAATTCACTGGTCAAAATCTCTTCAAATCTCTTGAAAAAATATGATTTTATCTATGTTGTTTTTCCTATTGTTGTTATTCAAATTTTTTTAATTTGTGTGTTGTAGCTGTATTTGATTTTGTTTTTTATAAAAAATTAAATAATTGCTTCTAGGTTTTAATAATAATAAAAGTTAATACAATTTCTCAGATTAGGAATATTAACCCTTTCACTACCGAACCTAAACTGCTGGAAAATTTTAAATTTTTTTTTTGTGGATTCGTACTTAACGATCCAACATTTCTAAACAAAAGTGTTGTCAAAAATATTTTTTTTAAATTCCTTTAAAGAAAAAATCCATGGGACATATATATCCCATTGGTCGTCAACGGTCACAATTAGCAACTAATTTACTCCGCTCAAAACAAGTCAGTGATTTTTGTTTTTATTTTTTTACATAAATAACTGTAGTTTTGGTTTTGTATTTGTTGTAATTTTTTTAAATATACATACATCACAGAGAATCGATTACTAGTTTTTTAATTTGAACTAAAAATGGAAAGTAAAATCGTTCCTTTTGTGTAAAACCTTTTTGTTTCACAAAAAACTGTAATTGCTTCGAAGATTACCATAGTTGTTTTTGTATTTTTGATATATTTAGAATTAACCTTTTTCTAAGTATTTTTATTTAATTAAATTAATTAATTGTTGATTTAATATTATGAATTTTTTTCATTTAATAAAAATATAAAACTATAAAACATCGTCTATGGTAAAACCGATTGGACATATATGTCCCGTACTGTATTTTGCCAAATAATCATCCAAATATGATTTAAAAAAAATACAATTTCCAGACTTTGGGATCAACGTCTTAGGTCCTGAGAATACATGTGCCAACTTTTTTTGTATGGTTTGAAAGCTAAAACTATCCTCTATCGACTCAAATCAGCTTTAAAAAAATCAGTTGGAAAATGTGGAAAATATAAAAAAAAAATAACAATGGTCGTGAAAGGGTTAAGATTTCCAAATATATGTATATCGTATTAAAAACATTTAAAGGTTGTTCTATAATATTCGGCAAATCTGACAAAGCTTAATGAAAAAATATTTCCGTTAACTTGAACCTAACTCTAACTCTCAGGTTACTGGGACCATTTACACGGCGCGATTCCACGCTGCGTGAAAACGCTTAAGTTTCGTGTTTGTAGGCGAACGGTATAGAGAGGCAACGGAGCTCCTCCTCCGCGGAGGTAGAAAAAGTCTCGTTTTCTGTTTTTGAAGATTTTTTTTTACATTTCTTTCTACACTCTTTCGTTTTCTTGACAAGTTGTTTTATTCTTATTCTAGTCTCAACAAAGTGACAAATGATTTTATGAAAAAAAATTTATTTAAGGTGATTTTGTTAAGCGCAATTTAAGTTAAGAAAAAACAATAATAAAGTATGGACAAAAGAATTAAAATTACCAAAAATTTTTAAACGCAATTAAAAAAGCACAAAGTGGTTCTTAAATTGTTTATTTGTTGCGAATAACAAATGAAAAAGATTTACAAAATAAGCGTCAAAAAAAAAACATTAAGAGTAGTTGCAACCAAACACATACCATGTAAATGCACGGGGATTTACGTAGCATAATCAAAAGAGAATTGCAAAAAAAGCCTGCGTGAAAAGCCCTCGTGTAAATTCCCTTATTATATTGTAAAGATTTTTTTTTTCAAAAGCATACGAATGTCACGTTCTTGGCTGTGAAGGTGCCCATATATAGTTCAATCCATCGGAAAGGCTTAGATTTTGAATCCAAATCAAGCTATTTCAGTGCATTTAAAACTTATACCTGGAAAGCTAAGGAAATTGACACCAATATAAGAGGATCGGAGAATGTTGTTATGAAAATTGTGGATCCATTTTTAGGTAAAGGATATACACTGTGAGATAATTGGTACTCTTCACTACTGTTAAGTCAAAAGACGCTACTCAAACTTTTAGTGGCTTCTTAGCTTTGAAATGGAAAGAACGATGTTTACTTGCTCTCTACGAAGCATAAAAATTCGGATATGATTGATACGGGAAAAATGGAAATGGGATGGCAAAAGGTAAACAAGAGCCCCAGAAAATTATAAAGCCAGTCAGTATCCGATGATATAATGATGGAATGGGCGGTGTAGATTAGCAAGACCAAGTTTTACCATGTTTTCCTATTATCAAAAAATTTATGAAGGGTTATAAAACAATTTTTTTTACGTGATGGATACAGCACTTTCCAATTCATATATCATATATTGCAGGTTGATAGGCTTCACTACCAAAACAAAGATGCGTTTTGTACACTTTCAGCTGGTTATCGCAGAACGACTGCTAATAAGCCTAATTACTCTAACCTATAAAATACGTGGAAGACAATCACAAGGCGATACATTTTCCACAACAAATTTTTCCAAGAACAAAAAAAAAACACATCCAACAAGAGAATGTAAAATATATAGAAAATATAACAAAAGGAGTGAAACAACATGGGAGTGCAAGCAATGTCTTGTTTCATTACATGTTCCTGAATTCTTCGAATAGTAGCACATACTAAACGACTATTAGAGCAATTTTATTGTACACTGTAGTAATTAATAATAAATAAAATTATGTTTTTTGATGTTATGAAATTGTTTTTTAATAATTATTAAATTTATTGAATTAAGTAATCTTTCAAAACTTCGAATTTATTTAAATAATTAAAACTACAAGGCGCTTATTGTTAACCCTTAAATGTCCAATTATAAAAAAAAATATATAATTTGTCAAATGGTGAAAAAATGACAATTGCGAAAAATGTTTATTAAAAAATTTAACGAGTTTAAAAAAAATGGTACTATTTCATCCTCCAAGGATTGTGGAAATAATAGCACCATACTTGGAAGGGTGTTTCCAAGGCTTTCATATTTTCTGAAAGACTACTATCTTTAATTAAAGATGTCCTTTTTTCCATAAAACCTTTTTTAAATTCAGAGGATTTGGGATTTATAGTGACTCCACTAAATTCTGAAGAAAACGAATTCCAGATATTTGCCGGACAGACAGTCATATGAGTTTTTGAAATAGGACTAAATGACGTTAAATCTAACTCTTCATATCGACCGAAGTTTAACTTTTTCTGAACTTCGGGACTATTATCACCATTTGACATTTCAATTAAAGAATCATGTATAGGTCCATTAATATCAATCTCACCCTCATTTTCGATATCTGATTTATTTTCGCTCATAACTAAATGCATGTTAATAGTTTCTGGTAAGTCTTCATTAATTTCGGAATTACTAGTGTCTGTACTGTCGTAAGTAATTCCTTCGCTATTACATAATAGTTCGCAAACTTCCTTATCAGTGACATTTACTCCATATGACTATCCTAAATAAATGTAGTTTAATATAAATTGTATTTTATAATAATTCTCAAAATAATTAAAATTAATTCAGTAGTGGATAATACAAGATCCCGAACAGAGAACCTGCTCGTTAAACATTAATGAAATTATACAACAAAGCCAAATAAGGCAGCCAAGTTCAAACAAAAAGAAATACGGAATTTGAAGAAGAGTGCTTAGTGTTCCTTTAAAGATACAGCCATTAAATAACGTCTGGTATCCGCATCTCGAAGCGAAAATCTACCCGAAACATTTTAATCGCCTAATTAAATATTTTTATACTACCATGAATTTTTTTGAATCGTAATTTTTTCTACGCTTAAAGTTTTTTTACTGCCTATTATTTAAAATGTTTAATTTTTCAAAGCTAATATTTTTTAACTTTGACCAAAAACCAAAGCTTCAAAAACTATTTTAAAATAAATACTTTTCGATAACGAGTTGGAATGTTTAAAATGGGTTTCTGTTTAATTTAATTATTTTGGACTCAAAATGAAGTCGTAAAATTTTTTTCATGGTTAATTCAAGGGTTAATTCAAATCCAAAAACTGATTTCTTTATTGAATTCCTTAGAAGCTCCCCTGTCGACCACTAGAGAGATGTGGAATTCAATAAAATTCCCAATACAGCGCATATAGCCAACAGCAGTGTGTAACTTTTTAGAAAGAAATGCCCAGTGTGATAAACTTAATACTACTTGCTCCTTTTAACAATAACATTGTAATGGTCAATCATATGATACAATTAAAACATAATATACAAAGAGCATAAAATATCGTAATAGAAAGAAAGAACTTAAAAGGTATTGCAAAAAAAAAAAAGAGGAAATAAATGGAAAAAATTCTATTCATGAAAGGTTGAAGCCTTTTAGAAAGCATTCTACACAAAATTTATCGTTACTGCATGTAACGATAAACTGAAAACTGAAACCAATTTTAAGTAACAAATAAGTAAAAGCTTCGAGTTTTTGTAATTCTAATTGGTCAACCAACACGAGAACTCAGATATTAATTATACTTAACCAACGACGGCATATAATGCATTAGTACTTTAAGTCACAAACATTATAGCCAAACAAAAATACCGTTGTGTACGGTCACGGCAGCAAAAAAAAAAACACAAAATGTTCACTTCTACAAATAAACGGAAATGCGTTCAAAATGTTAAATGTGAAATAAGTACAAGCAAAAACAACAACAAAAAAAAAACACTAAAGAAATATGTATGCTTAAACGAACAATAACAGCAACAACAACAACTACAACAACAAAAACTTAAATGAATGAATGAATTTAAAAGCATTTGCAGATCAAATACACAAACAATGGGAAATACGAGAGTATGAAACTCAAAACTGAGGATTTTTTTTAATGGTTGGCAAGAGAAAAAAACAAGAACAAAATTGAAATAATAAAGAATGAAAAAAAGGTCAAGAACTTTGCTAAAACAAAAAGTAAGAAGAGGAAATACATAATACGCACTACGCATTAGTATTTCATTACATTTCCATTTCCTGCAACCAACGAAACAACTGTTCATCAATTTTACTCCCTCTTGATTCTTGAGTGCTTCAACCATCAGTGCTGATATTGATGGTTATGATGATGCTAAACTTTATTTCACTCATCATCAAATCAACAATGGTGATTTGTTTAGTGGACATACGAAACAAAAGTGCTGTTAATTTAGGTAAATGTGTGTGATGTTGAGATAAAAGACGAAAGCATTTAAAATCCCATTTTCATTCCAAATCTGGTTTTTTTTAATGCAGTTTTAAAACGAATGCAGACATTTTTTTGTTTATTGTAGTTTAAGTACTGGTAAGAGTATCGAAACACTGGTCAATATATGAAGAAGAACCATCATTGAATTCTAATGACCCTACATATTATCAGATCTTCGAAATTCAATTAAAATAAAATCACCTAGATTAGACTTGTATGAAAGTACTAATTCATTTCAGAATAAAATCATCTAAATTAGACTGGTTTTTAAATAAATTGTGTTCTAGACGAGCAACTTTCAGTTTCAACAAATAAAACTACTTAACATACGTACTGAAAAATCAGTTATTTCTAAACTTTTTTGATAAAAAGAAAATTGGGACCACCTGCAAAAAGTTGTATCGGTCTAATTCTCGATGTTCGACAGCTCAGATAAATGGATTAAAATACCACTGTCAATTACCCACTTTAGGGGGTATAAATATATTTAATATTTTCTTCAAGCTCCATTATTGAAATAAAGGAACAAAACAAGAACCAAATGAGTATTATTGTTAATTAAATTATATCTAGGTCAGATATATCAAATTTAATACCATTTGAAATCACGGAACAAAAACACCATGCAAGTAACCGAAAAAACCATGGAACGTACATATAAATATTACACAGCCTGTTTAATAATGAATTTTTCAAGTTAATGAAAATCTATATATGTATATAAAATTTATTTTCTGTTTGTTTGTTTGTTTGTTTGACCGCCATACAAATTTTTATTTTTCAACGGATTTCTCTGAAATTTGGTACACATGATCTCTGTACCCCAGGGAAGGTCACCCTATACTCCTCCGTGGCCACGCCTACTTTTACGTTCACTTTTTATATACAATTAATTTTATGTTTTTCGGAATATTTGAGCGCTATACAAATTTTCATTTGTTAACGGATTTCTCAGAAATTTTGTACATACAATCTCCGTACTCTAGGGAAGGTCACCATATGCTTCTTACCGCCACGAATACTTTTGCGCACACTTCTTATATAAAATTCATTTTCTGTTTTTTGGTTTATTTGTTCGCTTCACAAATTTTCACTTTTCAACGGATTTCTCTGGAATTTTGTACACACGATCTCTATAGCCCAGAGTAGGTCGCCATATACTTCTCTCCGGCCACGCCTACTTTAACGCGCACTTTTTTTCATTTTTTACGGGTTTCGCTCGAATTTACTGCACATTATTCTCATATACCAGGCAAGGTTGTCACATATTTTTATCGGCCACGCTCATTTTTTTAATTTTCTATATACGCTTTTAGTGTTTGTTAGCTTATTTTAGTTTTCAAATGGACTTCCCAAAAACTTTGTGCATAAATCTCTTTACTTACTACTCTTGAGTTTACACCATTATGAAAAAAATATTGTAAATCAACCTATTACAAATATTCGCGTTACCATTTTTACTATGTGAGTTGTATCACCCCAAAATTAGTGCAGATTTATTTCACGAGTGACCAGACACAGGTTGACTACCGCTGTAGGATTACTCCGATGAGGTCAATTCATATAGCTATTTCCATCTCGTCTTTTTAGCTACATTGGAAAACAAAATATTACATTTATTTTCATTTCGCCTTTTGGCTATTTTGGAAAGCAACCTATTACAAAATTTCCATTTCATATTTTTCACTATATAAATGTGTTATAAAGGTGGAAAAAGAACTACTTGCAATTGTGCCTTGCACATGAAAGTATAGCATATAGTATAGGCCGTACTACCTCAAATGCAAAAAAATTAGACTAAACAGAACTCTAGAGAACCCGATCAGACCCAAATTCGTATCGAGTCCCAACGAGTTAGACAATCTGAGTCGAGGAATGCTGAAACACCTGAGTAAACCCAATAAGGTCTTGAAGCCCACAGATCAAGACAAGTTTTGTTAGGAGTAGCAGAAATGCCTGTATCTACTCAAGTGCGTCTAGAAATCCAGCGACTAAGACAAGCTGAGTCGAGGGAATGTAAACTCCTGAAACGACTCAAAAACGTCTTCACGCCCAACGGATAAGACAAGCTGACTTTGGGAATGTAAAACTCCTGAAACGACTCTAATATCCCTACCAGAAAACTTTTGTAAGTTGGTTCCTTCATTGCAAGAGATGGTACAAAAAGTTTTCCCTAACATAATGTACATAAGATAATCTCTTACGGTAGCAGGTATAAAATTGAGTGGCAGCACTGGCGTGGCTGCCAAACGTGCGGAAGCAGCACGCGGACGCGGAGGCGACGCGCTCGTGAACACAGCTAAGCTAAAATATCGCAATGACCTGAAAAATATATTTTGGTGATTAAAATAAGTTAACAAGAACTGCGCAGCAACACGGGTGTAGCTGCCAAACGCACGGACACGGTCGCGCCTGGTAGGCATAGTGAACCAAGTTTAAGGCCTTTGGATCCCGGGCAAGACCGGGTAAAAACAGCTAGTTATTTATAAATTTCATTTAAGAACTAGCGGAACCCCTCGAACGTTGTTTCACTCTATCCTACATTCTTTAATAAATTTCGTACACTCTATTATTGTATATATGAACAGAATGTTTTACACAAACTATCAGATCAACACCTAATGCTTGCTCAGGTTATAGTGGAGATAAGAACTCAATCGATCCATTGGTATGGAAGTTAAATGTGGTGCCATATATTGGGAAAATACCAAACTATAAACCATTCTCGCAACCTAAGTAACACATGATGTGTCACTTATAAAGTTCTTTGTTTATGCTGAATCCAACCGGTCTTCTCAAGTAGACTGATTCCGCTGTCAACCAGTCAACCTTAGAATACCGTAACGGGGGCTCTAGGTTGAACCATCAAATGTGGTTTATAGGAGCATTATCCCAATCGTCAGATAGGAACTTCGCAAAATTTTAACAAGTACGATTTTTAACAAGTACGAAAGCTATAGTCGATTTAGTCTCACTATACAATATACTACACCGTAATATGCGAAAAAGGTCTTAGGTGCAAACGTACTGGATGAAGTAATTAGTCGATATAAAAAATGAGCCGAAACTAAATTAAACTGAAATTGTGGGATATTTTTGACAACAAATAATTTAAAGTTCATATCGCTTAAGCTATCTAGTGGTAACTGGGCACGTAGTGACAAACAGAAAGCTTAAACATTTGCTGAGCATTTAAGTCTTGTTTTTGACCAAAATCCGTGTACCAATGGTTATCAAATTCCTATATATACTGAAAGAAATCAGGCCACAATAAACCCAATTAAGCTCTCCTCCGATGAGCTGTGTAATGTTATCAAAAATTAAGTAGATGTTAAAAAAGCGCCCGGGTGTGATCTAATTTGCCCAAAAATGATTAAAGAACTACCTATGACAGCAAATGAAATACTACAGAATGGCTACTTTCCGAACTCTTGGAAAACGTCACAGATTATTATGATCCACGAACCTGGTAAAGACAAAACACTTGCTTCATTCTATAGACCGAGAAGTTTTCTTCCGTGTCTATCTAAACTATTCGAAAAATTGCTCCTGGCAAAAATTGTGCCATATCTCACCGAAAATGATGTCATACCCATACATCAGTTTTGCTAAGATAAGAAGAACATTTGAAGATAGGAATTACTGTTCGGCTATCTTCTTAGACGTTACACAAGCATTTGATAAAGTTTGTTTCCACCAATTGTCACAGGATTCTGGAATCATAACTAACCAACAGAAATTTTCTAACCAACAGAAATTTTGACACCACTAATGACTTTAAAATCAAAGCAGATGTTCCTCAGAGAAGCGTCCTAGGTCCTATTCCGTATATTGTTTTTACATGTGATATACCAACGAACCAGAGATTAACCACGTCAACTTTTGCAGATGATACAGGCAATGTTGATAAATGAACACCTACCTACGCAACGCCGAGATATGGCTATCTACTGGGAGAATCAAGGTAAATGAACAGAAGTGCAACCATGTAATATCCAGCTTAAGGCCCGAAATCTGCCACCAGTTTCAGTGAACAACGTTATAATCCCACACACCAATGATGACATATACCTTGGCATTCATTTGGATTGACAACTGCGCCATACACATTGAAGCTATGAACTCCCAAATAATAAACCAACAGTCGAAACTGACTGGTCTTGCCCGGGATGCAAAGGCCTTTGACTTAAAAAATGGTTCACTATGCCTACCAGGTGCTGAGTGCTTAGTGCCCAATGAACCAGTTCCTCAAAAAATTAACTCTCTCCCAAAAATTTGTATGGGACTGAGGAATTTATTCATGATGAAACAAATTCCCCAGTGTTTACGTTTTTTGGGCGTAAATTCATTTTTTATTTCAATTTAAAATTTTTTGATTTTTTAATTTAGAAGTTATTTTAAAAGACGCTACAGCAAAAATACTTCAAAAATAAGCTGCGAAACCGCTTGTTTTTTTTTAAGTTTATTTTGTAAACATCAAATATAACGGAATCGTTTGCCAACTAAAGGAATCAGAAGTTTTAAAAATTTAATTATTTCATTCAATAAATGATCATCATTGAGCAGAGACGTCAAATTTACAGCAGTTTTAGAAATGGGAAATGAATGCGACGTCTAAAAATTGTGCCGCAAGGTTGCTTTAATCAACTGCTAATAGTATATGTTTGGCCTATTTTGATCAACAGGTAATTATTGCACATACGTAGATAAAATTTTTCATAAGAGTTTTCACTGAGCTGTGTTCCTTGCTGCCGCGCAGTTAGCATCAACATATTGTAATCGCCAAAATATATATTTCAGATCATTCCGATAATTTAGCTGAGCTGTGTTCGCAGGCGCGTCGCTTCCGCGCATTTGGCAGCCACACCAGTGCTGCCGCGCAGTTGTTGTCAACTTATTGTAATTGCCAATTATATTTTTCAGATCATTCCGATATTTTAGCTAAGCTCTGTTCCGCGAGCCGCTTCCGCGCGTTTGGCAGCCATACCCGTGCTGCCGCGCAGTTGTCGTCAACTTATTTTAATGGCCAAAATATATTTTTCAGATCATTCCGATATTTTAGCATAGCTGTGTTCCGCGAGCGCGTCGCATCTTGTCCGCACACCGGAATGACGCTATTGAAAGGAATACAGATATTTAATAAATTTGTTGTAGGACAGATATTGAGAGCAGTATGGAGAATTTGTTCATTTTTTTACATTTGGGAAATTTGTTCATCGTGAAGTTATTAACAAAGCTTGCTGAGCTGCGAGCGCGTCGAAATCAGTATGCAAATTATCACATATATAAATATTTAACAAAATGCATTAAATAAAAATATTAAAAAATTTAAGAACGAATTTGGGGAGTAAGTTTCGTTTTTTAAAAAAATTGGGAATTTGTTCATTTCTTTTGGGGACCTTTTTTATACCCTAAAACACCATGTGGTTTAGATATAATGACTATGTGCTGCTGTTTGTAACTACCAAAAATATTTGACCTAGACCCACCTTTTATTACACCGATCGACTCAGAATCACTTTCTGAGTCGATTTAGCTATGTCCGTCCGTCCATCCGTCCGTCCGTCCGTCTGTGTGTCCATGTAAATTTTTAATCCTACTACAGTTCGCAAATATAAAAATATTTTGATTAAATCTGGTATATAAGCTTTTATCGGTCATGTGATGAACGCTATTGAAACTGGTGAAATTCGGTCCATGTTCAGACTTAGTCGCCATACAAATGACCCCTATGAAATCGACATAAATTGCCATAAGATCCAAATTACCATATAGATCTAAGTCAAATTGGGTTTGTATATGTTTATTATATCCATTAATCAGTAGTCCAAAAATAATCCCTATTGGACAATTCTTAGTCATAGGCTCCATATAGAGCTGCTTCCCGATTTTCACTTAAATCTATTAAAAAAATATATTGCACAGATTTTTCTCAAATTTGGTTTCTATATATTTTTTCAAAATATAAGTGACTTTACCAAATATGGTCAGGATCGGTACATTTTTCGACCTAGTTCCCATATAAATATAGCACCCGATATGAACTTTTTCATATCTGCAGCCAAAAAAATTAATAACAATGCCACTAAAATTTGGTTTATGCTTATTTTCTATGTCCAACTAGTTGGACCGAAGAGATAAGGTCGCTAAAAAATGGTATAGGGCATCGTATAGTCGGGCTAGACTGACTATAATTTTCTCACTTGTTAAATTTGGGGAATTAATTCATCCTTAAGTTAATCCCGTGTGTACCAAATTTCAGAGAAATGCGTTGAAAAATACAAATTTGTATAGCGAACAAATGTACCAAAAAACAGAAAATGAGCTTTATAAAAAAGTGGACGTAAAGGTAGGTGTGGCCAGAAAGATTTATAATCTGACCTTCGCTGGAGTACAGAGACCATGTGCACCAAATTTCAAAGAAAGGCGTTGAGAAATAAAAGTTTGTGTAGCAGTCAAACAAAGAAACAAATAAAAGAGAAAAAAATAAATTTTATTTATGTACATAGAAGTAGGCGCAGAATTAGACGTGGCCTGGAGTACAGAGATTGTGCGTACCAAAGTTCAGAGAAATCCGTTGAAAAATAAAAATTTGTATAACGAACATATATACCAAAAAACAGAAAATGAACTGTATACAAAAAGTTTGCTTAACAGTAGGCGTGGCCGGTAAGAATCATATGGCGACCATTCCCGGAGTACAGAGATCGTGCGTACCAAATTTTGTAGAAATCCGTTGAAAAATAAAAAATTTTATTGCAAACAAATATACCAAAAAACAGAAAATGAATTTTTTATAAAAAGTGGGCGCAAAAGTAGGTGTGGCCAGTAGTAATGATATGGCGACCTTTCCTGGAGTACAGAGATCGTGTGTACCAAATTTCAGAGAAATCCGTTGAAAAATAAAAATGTATATAGCCGTCAAACAAACAAACAAACAGGAAATGAATTTTATATATATAGATAATAAAGCCAATATGGACATATGGTGGCCAGCTTTTGGGGAAACACATCTAAAACCAACAACGCTGTTACACAGAGGTCCCAATCGAGGATATGGAGAATAATAACAGGAGCTTCTTTGTACATGGGGAACGAAATTTTACACAAAGACTTGAATATTCCTCTAATGAAGGATGAAATCCCCCGTCTGCAATCAAATTTTAAGATGAAATTGGAAACTCATCCGAATCCACTCATCCGAACACTGCAGACATAACACGTCTTCGACGAAATGACCTGCCTACAATACCGTAAGACCCCGCTGATTTTTTGGAGTACAGATTATTAATGAAATTTTATTTTTTTTAAATACTTTTGTTTAAAAAATTACTTATCTTTCTTATTTGAGTTCATAATATTTAAATTTTAAGATTTGTATACTAATTGTTGGCTCACCACAGAGCAGTTCTAATAAATAAAAGAAGCATAAAAAAATAAAATAAATATCGTATATAGTCTGTATTGGGTCTAGATACAAAAATGGTGCGACCTCGATGATAGCTTGTAATGGCGCTTATATATTTCAAAGCCATGTACATGACAAATTAAGTTGAATACATGTAAGTTTTAAAATATATTTAAGTGAATATAGGGAGAATGTTTTATATTTGGACTGAGTATGACTAAAATTGGTCATATATTTCTTATTTTTGGTGCGATGATTTATGGTTATAATAACTAAAACAAAATTTGATCATGATAAACATAATTATAATCTGGATCGTAGGGCAATTAAAACCGATCGCATTGGGGACATCCGTACCACGATTTTCAGAAACTTTAATAGCAATTACCCTTTAGCCGATAAAACATTTCATAAAAATTTTATCAAAATATATTTTGACTTGCGACCTGCACTTCTCATACAAGGTTGTATGGACACAGACAGACGGACGGACGAACATAGTTAATTAAAATAAATAAATTAATCGGGGTCGATCGATACGAGTATAATTAAAAGTGAGTCTAGGTCAAATATTTTGTGTAGTTACAAACATCAGCACAGATTTAATATATCCTCAGCACATAGTAGTTAATGTAGGGTATGAAGAAAAATATTCACATACTTTGACTGTGGCTTCTGTTACCACCATAAAGAACAAAAGTGAAAATGAGGTAAATGTGTCTCTTGTATTTTTTTATTACACAAACTTTTAGTATCTGCCGTTGTACGGGTTGCTCGAAGAGGTTATGTGTATTGCAGAATGTCTGTAAAAATTCAAAAAAAAAAAATAAATTAAGTAAATCTTTGCCACATGGTGGTGGTGTAAACAAAAACATACTGCATCCAAATGTATAACGATAACTTTCAGTGTTTGACCTCTATTTGTTTACGGTCATTGCAGTTGACAATTTAACTCGAATAACAAACGTTTAAAGCTGTTGGCTTCAGCAGTATGGGAGAAAGAAAAACATCTTATCCCAATATTACGGTCAACAAGTGTTATTCTTAATCGCTTTCCGTTACAAAGGTTTAAGGTTTCAGTATATCGCGTGAACATTACAGAAACTCCAACTTTAAATTTTGATTATTAGTATGGAACTCTAGACAATTCGACAATGTTAAACAAGTAAGAAAATTATAGTTGGTCTAGACCGACTATACGATAGGGTCTCTAAACCATGGTCCAACTAATTGGATGTAGAAAGTAAGCATAAACCAAATTTGAGGGGAATTTTTTTTAATTTTTTTGGCTGCAGATATGAAAAAGTTCATATCAGGTGCTATATTTATGTATATGGGGACTAGGTCGACAAATAACCCGATCCTGACCATATCTGGTAAAGTCACTTATATTTTGAAAAAATATGTACAAACCAAATTTGAGAAAAATCTGTGCAATATTTTTGGTTTTTTAAAAGATTTAAGTGAAGATCGGGAAGCAGCTCTACATGGGGCCTATGACTAAGAGTTGTCCCATAGGGATTATTTTTACACTACTGATTAATGGATATAATAAACACATACAAACCCAATTTGACTGAGATCTATATGATAATTTGGATCTTATGGCAATTTATGTCGATTTCATAGGGGTCATTTGTATAGGGATTAGGTCTGAACATGGACCGAATTTCACCAATTTCAATAGCATTCATCCTATAGCTGATAAAAGCTTATATACCAAACGCCATCAAACTATATTCATATTTGCGACCTGTAGTTTGATTACAAGGTTTGCATGGACACACAGACGGACGGACGGACATCGCTAAATCGACTCAGAAAGTGATTCTGAGTCGATCGGTATAATAAAAGATGGGTCCATGTCAAATATTTTTGATAGTTACAAACAGCAGCACAAAGTCATTATACCCAAACCACATAGTGGTACAGGGTATAAAAATTCGATTCGGTTTATGCTGCAATGCAATTCGTGCATAACGATTTTTTGTGGATTCGTCAAAAACTGTGTCAAGCCTTTTGTGGATATTGTTTGCTACAGCTTTTTTTTCTTAGAGCAAACAAAGCTCTTCTCTAGGGACAGTTTGCACGTTCTTAGTTATTTCTGGATAAACTTCGACTTTTAGGTCTTGTTCTGATGAAATTAAAAGCTTATGTTGGGAATGATAATTCATCAATTTCTTTGCTTACAATTTGACCATTTCCAATTTAAGGAAGTTTAGTTGCATGAGTTTCAGCTTCTTTGTTTACATGCATTTATGAATGGTAGTCAGATTAGTTTTGCCTCTTTTGTTCCATGAGTGCGAGGCTTTTACACAAGCATTAGTTTCCGAAAGTTCACAGCAATTAAAAAAACACTTGCTCCCAAAAGTTATGTCACAGCTTCTGATATTTTGCAGACTTAATATCTCAATATCAGCCTGTGAACTTGGAACACTCATGTTATAGCAAAAATCCTCAGTTGCGTTTTTGCTGATATTGCAAGTAGGATCTTCTGTTTGAGCTAAATTAAGAGAAATTTTACGGCAGAGCAACGTTGCCGCTATGTCTGAAAAAGCTAAGCTATATTCATTACGGATCCAAGCAATTAAAGGATTTAGGATAAATGTTTTGCACGTACATCCTAGAGCGTTTAATATAGAGATATCTCCTATCTGTTAATATGCTTCTATACTTTACTAGAAACATACATTTTTTAAATAAGTAATTTTCCGCGATATGTATATTCATTGTTAGAAGATCGCCAACTCGTCGGATTGACTTTCCAGTCAATGTGGTTTTAGAGCTTTAAAGTTCAAAAGGTTTGAATAGACCATGCATGACAATTGAAATAGAAGAGAGCTCTTCCAGTTTTGTGCGACTTCGAGCCACTCCAAGTCTTTTTCCATGTTTCTCACAGGCTTCTCGAAATGTCTCACATTGATTTATTGAGGAACATCATAACCCTTTTTATTGTGAAGCAGCATTCGAAAGCAATAAAAAAATTAGAACGTTAGAATCATATACGGCCAGTGTACTTATTTCTCACTGTTTTCTATGTATAGTATCGGGGTGTTATCAAAATCAAAAACTCCACAAAAACTCGGAGGACTGGACCTTTTTAGTAGAAATAACAGTCTGTATATTACAATTTTTTAATAGCCATATACTGCGCCTCTTTGATATTACTGTTCCCTTGCGTATTTACAGAGGTGAAAAAACTAAAAAGTGTTGGTTTAATTCTACTATCAAAAGCCAAATTAATGATCGTGATGTGCTTTACACACGATGGAAAAGATTTAGAACCTCTGAACTACGTGAAGAATACCGTATAGCTTGTCGGAATGTTAATAAGAGCATAAGAGAAGCAAAATCAAACTATTACGCTACCCGATTTCGAACGGCTGTTGACTCTAACAAGAAATGGCAAACGATTAAGGAAATTGGAATCGGAAATAAAAAACCTAATATTTGTAATGTTGATGCAAATGAATTAAATGCATCATTTATCAATATACCGTCAACTGTGCTATTGGATTAAAATCCAACAATTAATCAAATAAATGAATCCACCACTGCATCAATTTGAATTTTCATGTGTCTTGCCTATTGATGTATTATTAAGTTGCTTATCCGTGAAGTCCAATGCAGTCGGGTTTGACCAGATACACCCGAAATTCGTAAAACTTCTTCTACCTAAGGTATTAGTTTACATCACCCACATTTTTAACACCATTATTACCACAAGTCACTTTCCAAATTATTGGAAACGTGCAAGGATCATTCCTGTCAAGAAAACTGGAACTTAATTTCGCCCTATATCAATATTACCATACTTATCTAAAGTATTTGAATGACTGGTATATGAGCAAATGAGTAAATATTTAACTAATCACCATCTCCTGCGTCTCAGCGCTCATTAATGTATCTGAAGACATCAGACAAAATCTTGACAATGGATGTGTTACGTTCCTGGTGCTTTTGGGTCACTCTAAAGCATTCGATTCTGTTAATCATGGAATTCTTTGCAATAAACTATCAAATAAATTCAACTTTACTTCAACTGCTGCATCGCCGCTAGGTT
This sequence comes from Cordilura impudica, assembly GCA_963682025.1. Taxonomy (NCBI): domain Eukaryota; kingdom Metazoa; phylum Arthropoda; class Insecta; order Diptera; family Scathophagidae; genus Cordilura; species Cordilura impudica. Next base: position 133,269,894 of record OY821519.1, on the reverse strand, counting down.
CTTATCTTACTAATCGTTTCAAATTTGTATCTTTGGGTGACACAATTTCCACTGCACTACATGTATCTAAAGGAGTGCCGCAAGGTTCTATTCTTGGCCCACTATTATTCACATTATACATTAATGATTTACCCAGTCAACTTTCACACAGCAATATCCATATATATGCGGATGATGTCCAAATTTATATAAGCTGTAAAAAAGGATTAAATCGTGAATGCACTGAAAAGCTTAATGAAGATCTCAATATAATATTTGAATGGGCTTCTTCAAATGGACTCTACTTAAATCCAAAAAAATCAAAATATTTAGTTATAACTCAAAGAAATCAAACCATCCTTATAGATATTCCTGTATCATTAGGTAATCAGAATATTGAAACTGTGGAATCTGCTAGGAATCTGGGAATCATTTTTAATAATCGCTCACGTGGAACAATCAGATTAATCCTGAATCTGGAAAAATATTCGTAATGCTTAGAATATTGTACCCTATACAACATCTTACACCTTTAAACATTCGTGTGCTTCTCGCGAAAACTTTCATTATTCCGAAGTTACTATATGGTTGTGAGATATTTGCTTTTTGTGATTCAGAAAGTAAAAGGAGATTATTAGTAGCTTACAATGCGATCCTACGTTATGTGTATGGTATAAAGAGATATGATGGAACTTCTCTACTTCTCTATATTCTAAGTCTCTGTACGGAGTTGACCTCGTGGCCTTAATAAAAATAAGATCATTAATTCTACTTCACAAAGTAATATACACCAAAGAACCAACTTATTTATTTGAACGCCTTCAATTTGCACGATCCAATAGAGGAAATAATCTTATACAATTACGATATCGAACATTAATCTCTAGTTAGCAATTTTTTTTTTAAATACCTTATGTCTGTGGAACTCGTTACCCAACAATTTGCAAATAACAGACAACGCTTTACAATTTAAAAATGAATTGTTTAAAAATGATTTGGTCTCTAATTTTCAACTTTCTTAATTATTGTTTCATATGTGATTATATTATATATTTTATACTCTCCCATTATGTATTAATTTTTTACTTACATTTTTATACTTTTGTAATTTAATATTATTTTTATTTTTATATTTTTCTTGTTTCTTGAAATTGTTTTTAAGGAAAGCTTTAAATACCTCGGGGTCAATTTTAGTAAACTTTTAAAATTCAATAAACATGCTGTTTATAATTTGAATAAAGCTAATCGAGTTAAAGGTGCATTTTCAAGGTTATTTAATAATAAATCTCTGCCGGTGAAAACTAAATTACTCTTATATAAAGTTAGTATAAGACCAATACTTCTTTACGCATTTCCTATATGGTTTAGTATCTCAGCAACGGTAATGAAGAAGATGGAAATTTTTGAACGTCATATTATACGGAAGTGTATAGGAAAAAATTATGAGTCCCGAGAAAAAAGATTCTCAAATCAATTTATTTATGAAACGGCTCCATTATCTCCTCTATCTAATTATGCTCTCAATGAGGAAATTTGTAGAAAACGTGATAAACTTTGAAGGTAATGTAATGCAGGACATTTTGTCAAGCGAATCGGAATTTAGTTGGTCCAATACGAACTATCTTTCGGCTATTGGTATAACAGGGGAACAACTTGACAATATTCCTGGCTATAGCTTCTATTCCAGTCCTACTCCCGGCAAACATAGAGGGTAATATATTTTATTATTTTATATATATATATATTTTTTTTTTTAAGTTTAGTTTTAAGTTTATTTTTAAGATTAGTTTTTAAGTTTAGTTTTAAATATTTATTAGATTTAAGTTCTTAAATGTAGAAATTACTCTACAAATAATTAATAGTGCTGGGAGCAGGCACTAGTTGACTTTATTTTTATAAATGTAAAACTCTTAACATTTAATTTTCACTTTATGTATATGCATACACGTATTTTTAATAATATTAAAATAATACAATATAGTTTTAAGTTTTCACATAAAATTATAGTTTGTTAAAACTCTTATAAAAGACATCTAAAACCTCAATAAAACCAAATCAAATCTTGTTTCTTGAAAGTATTGTAACTACTATCACAAATTGATTGTATCATTATAAGATCACATACTGTAATTAAAAAGATTTATATCTTGTTGTATGTGATATCCACATTTAATAAATAAATAAATAAAATTAAAATAAAATAAATAAATTATGCTCGTTCTTCGGTGTCCAAATAAAATACCACATATGTAATTTGGGAAATTGAATTTAGTATTATAATGTTTACGAGGGCCAAGTAAAAAGTTTAAAATAATTAATAAGGAAAAATAAATAATCTTGAAATATTTTTTATTGAAAGTGGTACGGCCCTCTTCCAATCACGGTCATATATTTGTCTATAGTAAGAACAGTCCCAATATTAAGGTAAGTCAAATTGCATTAGAATAATATAACCAGTATTATTTAGGAAGCATTTTGTTATATAATTTATTATGAGAGCTGCCACGCAGCTTTCATTACTTTCAGATATTACACCATCCTCGTAGAAAATTTCAGCCGTTTTGGTTCGAATAAACAAAGAGTTGCACAAAATGCTTTATAATATTTTTAGGGACAGGATTGTTATATTTTATTTTATTTTTAATCTCTACGAAAATGAGCGGTATCGAAGACAACTGAAGAGAGCCTAGAACTTAAAAAAAAATTGCACTTTCTTTCAAAAGAACAACTTATGAAAAATGTGTTCGGTTACACAAGAAATATTTAAGTACCTTACACAGTAAAACATTTTCCAGCTCATTGATTTGGGACTCAATGCTGAGAATTGCAACTGAAAGTAGCCCGAAAAATAAGAACTTCTGCACATTAGTTTTGTCAAGTTGGCTGCCATTATAATTGGTGGACACACTGAAGCAAACATGCCCTTGATGATGTAGACTCAGACCATGAATATGAACAACCTACAAAGAAAACAAGATCATCAGAACCACAAGCATCAACTTCAACGAGGATGGATATTGAGAATAATTGAATATGTTCTAAATTTTGTTTCCATGCATAGATAACAAATAAAAATCTCATATTTTCTGTGTAAGAATATGGATCGGATTTTTTATTTTCATGCAAAATAAATTTTATAAAGAAAAAAACAGCATATTGTGGATTTGTAATCCAGTTATTTAGCAAAAAAGGTGAAAATGGGGAAAAATGGGGAAAATGGGCATTTCTGCGATTTTTAAGGCACTGGATGCACTTTTTAGGTTTGTTCTGCTTTTTTTTCACCAATTCAATATCTACAACTTTGTTTCAGACACAAAAGAAATATTCCAGTTATTTAGCAAAAAAGGTGAAAATTGGGGAAAAAGGGGGGAAAATGGGCATTTTTGAGATTTTTAAGTCACTGGATGCACTTTTTTCGGCTAGGTTTGTTCCGCTTCTTTTTTTTCTCCTCTTCAATATTTACAACTTTGTTTCAGACACAAAAGAGATATTCCTTACGGTTACCGAGTTATAACCGTGTTAAAATATACAAAAAGTGAGCAAAAAAATTCGTATGGCCATTAAATTATAATGGGAGCCAACTTGACAAAACGAATGATGCAGAAGTTATTATTTTTGGGGCTACTTTCAGCTGCAATTATCAGAATTGAGTCCCAAAATCATGTATTGTACAGTGTTATTTAGAACAAGTAAGAGTGTTAAATTCGGCTGTGCCGAATCTTTGATACCCTCCACCTCGGTTTGAGTCTTGATAATAAATGTAAATGAAAAAGTAAACAATTTGTTAAACTTTATACCAAATTATTCCAGCAAATTCTTTGGGTTGGTTTTCGCCTTTTCTATTATTTCGGATTTATTTCCGTGTTTGCTTTTTAGTCATCGTGGTTGCTGATCGGCATGCATTTTGGTTATATACCTATATGCATGCGTTTCCATTTATTTTAGTTTTTCCTAATTAAATAGCTCGCCCTAACCTCCATTGCAAAGGTAATGGTTGTGGAGGGTGGCTACATGCATTAAATCGTGCTAATTGGAGATGGCTGTATAATTTCTTTTAACTGGCCAAATATTTCTTCATTGTGGCCATATAGGTCGGATGGAGTAACAAAATAATAACCAAAAAAGAGCTGTCTAAACTTTTTATTAAAATATTGCCATATTTGGAAAACATAGAGAATAAAATTATAATAATGAATAATTAAATTAGGGATGCCACACGCAAAAAACCAAATGTCCCAAACATTTAAAAAAAAAATAATTTGTTATCTTTATTTTCTGAAAAACTTCAAATTTTTATCCAAAAAAAATTGTGAAAATTTCTATATAAATAACATTCTCATCAAATTGCGTTTATTTATGTAACAGTTTTTATGTTCGCAATTCTTAAATATCATTTGACGTTTTCTAAAATTCATTGAATTTAAATTAATGTTTTCTGTAGTGTGATTCTGTAAATTTCAACGATCCGACAATCGCAAAAATATCGACAGCTATTGTTGTTTGCACCAAGGATTAAGTGATACACTAAGTACATACATCTTAACGACAGTCGACAAATCTATTTTTCTATTTATTTAAATTGTAAACGAGTGGCATCTCTGTCAAAATAAGCGAAAAACACAAAGAAGAATAGAAAAAAACAAATTACTTCGTGTTTGACAGGATGATTTTATGTTTATGTTTAATATCTATATTTTTTACTAATATTTCTGTGTATTTATTTCAAACTGAAATAATGAATTGAATATGCTATTTAATTTTTTTATTTATACAAAAAAGTTTGTTTAATTAAAGCAAAATATTTTCACTATTTTATGATTTTTATTTATGTATGACGACATTTCAACCTAAAAATTTTAGTTTTTATCGATTGAATAAACAACACAAAAATGGTTGTCGTTTAGATAACAACAACAGCTGACTTTAACAATAGCGAATATCGTTTAAAAATTTTACTGATAATTTTGCTATTTTCTTTTTTTTAACGATTCGACTATCGTTAAAAGAAGTTACTGAATCGCGGTACTATTAATTTCTCCTGAATGTCAATATTTTTTTAAATATAAAAATTATTTAAATGTAAACACAGGTATTAGGTGTTTTTTTTTTTGGAATTTCAATTTGTGATTAACGAATAAAATTTATATATTAAAGATGCAATTGACGTCTTCAAAATTTAAAATTTTCTGAAATTCATTTAATTGTAATTTATAATTGGAAATTTTTAATTCTAGTTTTTGGAATAGATATTTTCTTAAATTTGAATGGAAAATTTAAAAAGTGTAATTTTGTATTTATGTGAATAATAATGCTTTAGTAATTATAAACAATTTTTAAAAATTAGATGTAATCGCAATCAGATATTTTGTAGGTAAAGCAGAAAAATAATTCTATATAACTATGTAGAACTGTTTTGAAAGCAAAAAAAACATTGATAAACTCGGTAACTCTATGAAGTGACACTCTGTTAATGCAAAAGAAATGTATTTTCCCCACAACAAAATATTGCAGAATTTTATGTAAATTAAATAATATACCGATTTATTTCTAACATGCAGTTATTATTATAGAATATATGTATATTATTTGTATTATTTAATATGTTCATGTATGTAAATATTACACACAAAAACAAGTCAGAAAATTATAGTCGGTCTAGACCGACTATACGATACCCTATACCATGCGTTTAGAAACCCTATCTCTTAGGCCAACTAACTGGACAGTGAAAATAAGCAAAAACCAAATTTGAGTGGGATTTTTATTAATTTTTTTGGCTGCAGATATGAAAAAGTTCATATGGGATGCTATATCTATAAAGGGACTAGGTCCAAAAATGGACCGATCCTGATCATGTTTGGTAAAGTCTCTTGTATTTTGCAAAAATATGTAGAAACAAAATTTGAGAAGAATCAGTGCAATATTTTGGTTTTTTTAATAGATTTAAGTGAAGATCGGGAAGCAGCTCCATATGGGGTCAAAGGGATCATTTTTGGACTACTCATTAGTGGATGTAATGAACGCATACAAACCCAATTTGAGTAAGATCTATATGACAATTTGGATCTTATGGCAATTTATGTCGATTTCATATGGGTAATTTGTATGGGGGCTAGGTCTTAACATGGACCGATTCTCACCAATTTCAATAGCGTTCATCCAATGGTCGATAAAAGCTTATATACCAAATTTCATCAAAACATATTCATATTTGCGACCTGCAGTTTGATTACAAGCTTTACATGGACACACAGACGGACGGACGGACGGACGGACGGACATTGTTAAATCAACTCAGAAAGTGATTCTGATTCGATCGGTATAATTAAAGATGGGTCTAGGTCAAATATTTTTGGTTGTTACAAACAGCAGCACAAAGTCATTATACCCAAACCACATAGTGGTATAGGGTATAAATACAACATCAAATGTTATTTTTTTAAACAAATTTATACATAAAATTTTTTTTGTTAAATTTACATTGTTTTTTTTTTCTATTAACAACGAGGTATTTTAGAATTATTTGCTTTAGATGCTGGTGAATTTTTACTCCCTTTACATACATAAACTCGTAGTGTCTGCTTGTCGAAAAAATTTTGGATCGATTTTAACCCCTTTCCCGTAACCCATTCGATCTGAAATTTTTCAGGCAGGCTCGTGTTAATAACAGAAATGATCTAACAAATTTTTAGAGTGATGCCAAAACAATGGAAACTTTAAAATTTTTCTAACAGAGTTAATAAAAAAATGTACAAAGGGTTAGTTTTTATTATATCATTACCACAACGATCACAAAAACAACAAGTGCAGCTACGACAACAACACAACATTTAGAATAACAACAAGAACAATATAGAATCATCATATTTTTCATTTTTTTTTTTACTTTTTCAGAGATTTCCCTGGACCTTTTCCACCGCTTTTAATGATTTTTGAAATAGAAATCTTCCCATGAATTTGGTGAATCATTCTCACTAAAAATGATCACTGTAGCTGCACTATTTAGGGCGTGATCGTGACAAGAACAACATAGAAAATTATATTTTTTCAAGACTTTTTTTAGTTCTTCATTCAAATCTCGGGCCCTAATCGACCGATTTGGACGATTTTAAATAGTGAATCATTTTTTATGTCAACGAGCACCCTAGCTACCCGATTGATGCCGTCATCGTGATTTCCTCAGACGGGCAGACGGACATCGCTATATCAACTCCGGTTGTTATAAGGATCACAAATATATATATTTTATGGGCTCCAACATTTTCTTTCTAATTATTACAAACGGAATGACAAACTTATATATATCCTCTGCACACTGGAGTGGAGGGTATAAAAATAGAATTTGCAGCAGCTGGTATATTATCGGGACAAGCTCTACTGATCGTAAAAGAATTTTGATGGTGTCCAGTAATTTCTGTTTTTAATAAGAGCAATAATTAAACAGAAAATATAATATAAAACAAGTAAGAAAATTATAGTCGGTCTAGACCGACTATACGATACCCTATACCATGTGTTTAGAGACCCTATCTCTTAGGCCCAACTAACTGGACATAGAAAGTAAGCATAAACCAAATTTGAGTCGCATTTTTATTAATTTTTTTGGCTGCAGATATGAAAAAGTTCATATCGGATGCTATATTTTTATGGGGACTAGGTGCAAAAATGGACCAATCCTAACCATGGTCGGTAAAGTCTCTTGTATTTTGCAAAAATATATACAAACAAAATTTGAGATGAATAAGTGCAATATTTTTGTTTTTTGATAGATTTAAGTGAAGATCGGGAAGCAGCTCTATATGGGGCCTATAAAAGTTGTCCAATAGGGATCGTTTTTGGACTACTCATTAATGGATGTAATAAACACATGCATACCCAATTTGAGTGAGATCTATATGACAATTTGAATCTTATGGCAATTTATGCCGATTTCATAGGGGTCATTTGTATGGGGGCTAGGTCTGAACATGGACCATTCTCACCAATTTCAATAGCGTTTATCCCATGGCCGACAAAATCTTATATACCAAATTTCGTCAAAATATATTCATATTTGCGACCTGCAGTTTGATTACAAGGTTTACATGGACACACAGACGGACGGACGGGCATCGTTAAATCGACGCAAAAAGTGATTCTGATTCGATCGGTATAATAAAAGATGGGTCTAGGTCAAATATTTTTGGTAGTTACAAACAGCAGCACAAAGTTATTATACCCAAACCACATAGTGGTATAGGTTATAAAATTATAATAATAATTACAATATGTTAAAATCGTAATACTATTTAAACATAGTGTGAGCATGTCAATAAGCAATAATAAAAGAGGATCCACTAACGTTTGCATTCAGCATTTATATAGCGAATTAAAATGCATTAACGGTCGAGTTCTCAATTCTTATTATTAATGAAATTCTCTTAATGGGCAGTTGTTGAAGCACACACCAATGCCGGATTTTAAGAATGATTAAATATCTATGCCATTTGTTTGTGCACACAAGAAAAAGCCCATCAATAAAAGTCGCTAGCATGTGGTTGATATTTTACCCAACATACGTTTGAATCTATCTCTCTCTCTCTTTTTCTTTTCAAACTTTAAATCATTGTTTAATAAATTGTTGCAGTATAGGCCATTCGTACCTAAAAGTGTAAAATTGTAAAGTACAATCCGCCATAAGCGGACATCTTCTTTAAAAACAAGATGAAACTGTTACTTCTTTCTTATCAACATTCTGTTACTGCTCTTAGGAAGCATTACTGTTCTCTATTTCGTTCAGGAAAAGTTAATATGCCAACACACATTGTACATTACTAGGTTTGTGCAACTGTAGAGCAGTAATTAGTTAGTATTATTTTCTGTTGCGGATATCAATATTGATTAATACTTTATAATGAAAACCGTGTGAATTGCAAGAAAACTTTTGACCCATTTACCTTAAACTGTTTTTATATAATTTATTTTGTTGAAATTTAATTTTTTTCCCCCCCAATCAGAAATCTTAAATAAAATATTGGATATTGCTGTATTTTTAAACAACTTAACTTAGCATACCCCAGAATCGATGCAGATACGTACCAATACTCCCACTGATGCCATTATGCTGCCGAAGATGATTGATTATGCTAATAATGTAGGAGTAACATGGTAAGTAAGTTTATTTCGGTTGTGCCGAATCTTTTATACCCTCCACCTATGTCATAAACTCAATATTATAAGCAATCTCGGGTATGGTTACCATTCTAATGCAGTTACTTAACCTTTAAGTCTAAATATCATATACATTTCTAGTTAATTGTTTTTCTTTTTTGAGCAGCATTTGTTATAATATCTTATTTATTGTTTTTTTTTTTATATAAACAATGACGATTTTTTTCATAGAAATAATAACCTGTTTTCTGAAAAATGTCATTATTTTTCTGGGTCATGCGTAAACGAGAAAAGAAATCGGCTAAACCTAAAAACAATTGTTCGTCTATGACAATTTTAAGTTGGTTGAACCACTGAAAGCTTTTGAAAAAACGCAAGATTTTACTTTTCTTCTATTAACAGTATTTTTAGTATTAATGTTTTATTTTTTCTTTTTTTGTTTTCATACTAATATTTAAATATTGTCATTATTTAACTAAGATGTGATTTCCACAGACGGATAGACGGACAAAAAGTTCTTATTATCCTCGAACTTTCAATGTAGTTAAGCTACTAACAAGCAATGTTTAGGTATTCATATGATATGAGGGTTAAATCAAGAAAAAGGGTGAAATTTTTTATTTTCTTTTATAACATTTAAATCACTGTGTAGTTATACCAAAAATCACTATTTGGTTAGGGTACAAAGAGTTTGACCTTTTATTGGCTTATCGCTCAGATTATCATACATAACTTGGACAAGTCAGTTTTATATGTGTTTATTTATTATATGCATAAATTTTCAGTTGGAAATGAGCAGTCATCATCTAAATACTCCCGATTTATGGGTTAAATTTTCATTACTGACCTTACCCAGACCTAATCTGGAATGAATATAACTTCCTGATTTCTTTTTATACCCTCCACACCACTGTGCAGAGGGTTTATATAGGTTTGTTATTCCGTTTGTAACGTATTGAAATAAATTCCGAAACCACAAAACCACATATTTTCTTAATTCTTATAACAAGGGAAGTTGATTTAGGGATGGTCGTCTGTCCGTCAGTTTGTGGAAATTGGGATCACACCCCTCAATAACTATGCGAGACTCTTTGTTTTTCCACAAAACCCTTTATTAACATCCCAGAAGAGTAGCTGTTCCAAATCATCAAAATCGGTTGAAACGGTCACAAGCTATGAATGAATATGTGAAAAAAATAATAAAAATGTTCAATATCTTTGTTGTTATTCTTAAGGTTGTGGCATTTGCTTTATGAGGGTCTGTGTATGGTCATACCGCACGTTTGATATTAGCGTGATTAAGTATTAACACATTTTTTTTATTGTTATCACGATATAATAAAGAAAATCGCCAATATGAACGAAAAAATACAATCCCTAAAATCTAATCTAAGCCATAAAAACAAAGTTTTTATTAAAACTCTTTCTTTCCTTATGCATATGAGTTTTGAATCTTTGCGCGACTGTGCGTGATTATGTCAAAGTTAATCTTTTTTCACAGCAAGTCTATCGACCAAGTTTTAGATCGATCGGATAAGGAAAAATGGGGTTTAAATCGCTCCGTGACTGTTCGTGACTGTGCGTGACTATGCGTGACTGCGCGTGACTATGTCGAAGTTGATCTTTCTTTACAGCAAGTATATCGACCAAGTTTCAGATCGATCGGATGAGGGTAAATGACATTTAGATCACTCCGTGACTGTACGTGACTGTGCGTGACTAAGTCAAAGTTAATCTTTATTTCACAGCAACTGTATGGACCAAGTTTCAGATCGATCGGATGAGAGGAAATGACATTTAGATCACTCCGTGACTGTGCGTGACTGTGCGTCACTATGCGCGACGGTGCGTGACTACCCCAAAATTAATCTGTAGTCACAACAAGAATACGGGCCAAGTTTCAGATCAATTGGAAAAACGAGAATGGGTTTGCCCCACGACAGACAGACAGACAGAGAGTATGAGTTAAAAGAAAGAGTTTAAAAACAAATTTTTTTATAAAAGTGCCCTTCCTAAAAAAGTACCTTTTCTTCAAAAGAAAATTTTTTCAAAAGTACTCTTTCTTAAAAAATTTACCTCTCTTAAAATATTATTTTTTTTTAAAGGTGCTGTTTTAAAAAAAGGTACTTTTAAAGTACATATTTTAAAAAAAAAGTACCGTTTTTTTAAAAGCATATTGTTTTTAAAGTACCCTTTTTTAAAAAAGTACCTACTTAAAAAAAATACATATTTAAAAAAAATACGTTTTTAGAAAAGTAACATCTTTTAATAAAGTACCCTCTTTAAAAAAGTATCCTTTTTTTATATAGTACTCTTTTTTAAAAAATACCTTTTTTAAAACAAGTACTCTCGTTGGAAAAGTGCCTTTCCTAAAAAAAGTACCTTTTCTTCAAAAGAAAATTTTTTCAAAAGTACTCTTTCTTAAAAAATTTACCTCTCTTAAAATATTATTTTTTTTTAAAGGTGCTGTTTTAAAAAAAGGTACTTTTAAAGCACACATTTAAAAAAAAAATACCGTTTTTTTAAAAACATATTGCTTTTAAAGTACCCTTTTTTAAAAAAGTACCCTTTTTAAGTACATATTTAAAAAAAATACGTTTTTAGAAAAGTATAATCTTTTAATAAAGTACCCTCTTTAAAAAAGTATCCTTTTTTTATATAGTACCCTTTTTTAAAAAATACCTTTTTTAAAACAAGTACTCTCGTTGGAAAAAAAATAAAAAAGTTATTTTTTTTAAAAGTTAACTATTTACCTATTTAAAAGAAATAAAATTTTTAAATGTATCGGCACAGTGGCAAAGAGGTAGTCGTACATAACATTGGTTGTAATATTGAGTTTAAGATGCAGGTGGAGGGTATCAAAGATTCGGTGCAGCTGAATTTAACACTCTTAATTGTTTTTTTTTATTTGATATAGGATATTTTTAATTTTTAAAATATACAATTTTCAACCTCAGCAACAAATTCAATAACAATTATAATCTTACATATACAATCCATTTGGTGTCGATGTACAAAAAAACAAAATATAAATAAAATACGGTTCACTTAGAATTGCGTTTTTCATTGATATCCGTGACACTGAAATAAAAAACACAACTTTAAAACAAGTTATAGTTATATTATGTGTAGACCGACTACACGATAGCGATAGATAGGTCTTGTGCTGAACTAAACTAAGATCATATATCTGTGGTTTTCTAGAATAACCGCGTATGTCATAAAATCAAAATGTTGAAATTTTGTGCTCGATATACATATATGGGCAATAAATATTTTATATAAAATTTTGAGTCAAAAATCTTCAGAGGAATAGATCCTAGAGAAGGACGAAAAAAACAATATGTAAATAACACTTAAAGTGTGTGCAGATAAAACAACTTGTGTCGACAAAAGTCGTTTTCTTTGAAAAAGAAAACTACCAACGCAAACACCCATGTAGACATAAGTTGTTGTTGCTTGAAAAATGGATTTTTTTGTTCGTTAACAAAAATTAACGGGACTTAGTATGAGAATATAACAACGTATCAAGAATAATATTGACAAAAAATAACAGAAATAAAGACACAAGTTTTTATAAGTGGTTATAAACTGAAAATAATCCAAAATTATTTTGCATTTTTTTCATTAATAACAACGTATGTCGCTATGTGTCGCTTTCTAAGAAAATAATTGGTCAGCGATCAAACGTTTGTTGACATACGTCGATAGTGCTGCAAATTAATTTAATAAACATTTAAGTTACGTCGTTATTTAAAGAAAAAACTCAGAAATGGTCAATATTTTTTTGAAAAAAATTTAACACATGTAAAGAGCGTTAAAAATTAATATATTTGGCATCGTTAACTCAAAACTGACAAAAATGGACATACGCGGTTATTCCAGAAAGCCACAGATATAAGTTTCGAAAATGGGCATAAAACAAAGTGACTGAGGACTAGGTCGAAAAATTTAACCATATACTCACTTACAACGGGTTTTTCAATAAGGACATAACAATTTTTATTCCACGTGCTGTAAACATGTTTCGTTTGAAAATTGTATTCGATCTCGTTTATACACATGAACTCCACGAGCAATCTTCTAAGACTTATTCACACATATTGGTCGAAACATTGGAAATTTCTCGTTCGATGTTTACTTGTTGGCATAAACCAACTACCGAGGTAGCCATTCGACCGAAGCATTTCACCAGATCACACAATTACCGAACTTCCTCTTCAAAAAATCAACTGTTTGACCAGCTGTGTGATATTTGGTACCATCTTCTTGGTACCACATAACACTGATATCTAATCCATCCAATTCTGGGAAAAAAAAAAATTTTTCAAAAAAAATTTTTATTGACCGTATTATGGCAGTCATTCTCACTGAAAAAAATAAGATGCAATCACAGCACATGGTCATTTTTTGTGGATGGAATCGAGTCTTTTGTTGTTAAGCCAAGCTCAAAATGAGCTTCGTCGGTGAAGATGATTTCTCGATGGAATAAGCGCTCTTAAAGTTGTGCTCAGGGACTCAGAAGTTCTGCAGTAATATTTAATAATTTCCAAACGTTTTTTTGTATATCTATTTATTTTTTAAATTTGATTTTCCATTACAACAAGACACAGTATCCTATAAATTACAGTAATGGAATCAGATAAGTTATTCATTATATTTAACAGCAGTAGCTCTTAATCTATATTTAAAATATTATAGATTACAGTTCAAACGTTGCTCGTTCGACTTTTGGGTATTTCTCGATGCACATGGACCTATTTCAATCGCGATTGACCTGTGGTTAAGGGAAGCTCATATGTAATCATTTGCGAACAGCTTAAGAATGAATGTACAGACGGACGGACATGCTTAAATCGACTCAAGAAATCTGAGTTGGTCAGCATGACAAAATATGGATCTAGGTTAATTATTTTTGGAAGTTGAAGACATCTGCAAATTTAGTTGTTGAAACAAAATATATATCTCAAGATTTCGAATGCATTCTTGTGCATGGAAAATCAGATCCAAGAAAAAAAATAAAATTGCTAAATTACTTCGACCAAATTTTTGGAATGATAATTAAACTTAGTTTAGTAAAACACACGATTATTGAAGCTTTAATCACATAGTCTGAACAATAAAACTAAACTAAACTCTAGTGGCTTCCAAATACAAATATGTAAAATTGGATAAATTTTATGGGATACAGACAAGCGATATAGCTACAAAAATGTATATAAAAACTGCGCAAAACTTTTTTGTTGTTCAGTAGACATTCTAGGCCTCCAATGAAGCTTTGACCGGAAATGGTAACACCAAATATTCCTTAAATAAGTGGACTAATGATAACAATATTAACTTTAGACTGGAAAACCTTAATCTATCAAATTGTCTCAAATTCGTTTATTGGATTATCAAATTTAAATTAGAAATAAGAAAGCAATAGTCAATCCCGCCTTACGTTACCGTATAAATTAAATTATTTGTAAAATACGTTGTACTTGCAAAACTTTAGACCACTATGTGATCTGGTCTGCGCTGATGTTTTTATAATTACCAAAAATATATGACCTGGACCCATCTTTCACTATACCCATCGGTGCAGAATCACTTTCTGAGTCGATTTAGCATTGATCCCTATGAGATCGTCCTAAATTGCCATAAGGTCCAAACTATCAGTTAGATCTCGGCCAAATTTGGTTAGCCTATGTTTATTACATCCATTAATCAGCAGTCCCAAAATAATCTCTATAGGATAATTCTTAGTCATAGCCCACATATAAAACTGCTTCACAATCTTCACTTAAATCTAAAAAATAAAAAAAATGTAGCACAGATTTTCCTCAAATTTGGTTTGTATATGTTTTTGCAAAAAAGAGATGTGACTTCTACAAATATAATCAGGATTGGTCCATTTTTGTGACTTCACCAAATATGATCGGGATATGATTGATGATTTTTGGACCTAGTACCCATATAAATATAGCATTCGATGTGAACTTTTTCTAACTGCAGGCAAAAACAAGTAAGAAAATTATAGTCGGTCTAGACCGACTATACGATACCCTATACCATGCGTTTAGAAACCCTATCTCTTAGACCCAACTAACTGGACATTGAAAATAAGCAAAAACCAAATTTGAGTAGGATTTTTATTAATTTTTTTGGGTGCAGATATGAAAAAGTTCATATCGGATGCTATATCTATAAAGGGACTAGGTCCAAAAATGGACCGATCCTGATCATGTTTGGTAAAGTCTCTTGTATTTTGCAAAAATATATACAAACAAAATTTGAGAAGAATCAGTGCAATATTTTTGTTTTTTAATAGATTTAAGTGAAGATCGGGAAGCAGCTCTATGGGGTCAAAGGGATCATTTTTGGACTACTCATTAGTGGATGTAATGAACGCATACAAACCCAATTTGAGTACGATCTATATGACAATTTGGATCTTATGGCAATTTATGTCGATTTCATATGGGTAATTTGTATGGGGGCTAGGTCTGAACATGGACCGATTCTCACCAATTTCAATAGCGTTCATCCCATGGCCGATAAAAGCTTATATACCAAATTTCATCAAAATATATTGATATTTGCGACCTGCAGTTTGATTACAAGCTTTACATGGACACACAGACGGACGGACGGACGGACGGACGGACGGACATTGTTAAATCAACTGAGAAAGTGATTCTGATTCGATCGGTATAATTAAAGATGGGTCTAGGTCAAATATTTTTGGTTGTTACAAACAGCAGCACAAAGTCATTATACCCAAACCACATAGTGGTATAGGGTATAAAAATAATAATGGTTTATGCCTATTTATACCCTATACCACTATGTGGTTTGGGTATAATGACTTTGTGCTGCTGTTTGTAACTACGAAAAATATTTGACCTAGACCCATCTTTTATTATACCGATCGAATCAGAATCACTATCAATCAGAATCGAATCAGAATCTGATTCGATTTAACGATGTCCGTCCGTCCGTCCGTTCGTCCGTCCCTCCGTTCGTCCGTCCGTCCGTCTGTGTGTCCATGTAAATCTTGTAATCAAACTGCAGGTCGCAAATATGAGTATATTTTGATGAAATTTGGTATATAAGCTTTTATCGGCCATAGGATGCACGGTATTGAAATAGGTGAAAGCGGTCCATGTTCAGACCTAGCCCCCATACAAATGACCCCTATGAAATCAACATAAATTGCCATAAGATCCAAATTATCATATAGATCTTACTCAAATTGGGTTTGTATGCGTTTATTACATCCATTAATGAGTAGTCCAAAAATTATCCCTACGGGACAACCATTACTCATAGGCCCCATGTAGAGCCGCTTCCCGATCTGCACTTAAATCTATCAAAAAACAAAAATATTGCACTGATTCTTTTCAAATTTTGTTTGTATATATTTTTGCAAAATAAAAGAGACTTTACCAAACATGATCAGGATCGGTCCAATTTCAGGCCTAGTGCCCACATAGATATAGCTTCCGGTATGAACTTTTTCATATCTGCAGCCAAAATTTAATAAAAATCCCACTCAAATTTGGTTTATCTTATTTTCTATGTCCAGTTAGTTTGGCCTAAGAGATAGGGTCTCTAAACGCATGGTATAGGGTATCGTATAGTCGGTCTAGACCGACTATAATTTTCTTACTTGTTTCTATATCCATTTAATTGGATCTAAGACCAGTTCTCGAAACGCATGGTAGAATTAAAAGAAATAAGTCAGAACGCTTTATAAAGACATATTTTTTTTAAAAATTAACTTGCATTATTAAAATTTCCAACAAACCAAAAATGTTTTTTTCAAAATTGCAAAATTGGGTGCCCCGATGCATGCAAAACTCCATTCGTTGTAAGTCTCTTCTTATTCCAATGAAGAGTTCATCTATGTTCGTTTTTCCAGCACACAAAAATAAAGTAAAAATTTTCTGTAAACATTTTCTGGTAAACATTTTCTGTGACTATATATCACTAATAAAGGATATTTTTTTTTGCTTAGGTAGAAAATATGAAAGAGTTAGCTGTCAATTGCGCTGTCATATTGCACTCACTTTTTATCATTTATGATCAGTATACTATGGCAAATCATCATGGATAGATTCGTGTTTGAACAACACCACCAAATTATACAAATTTACTTAGAAATTCAGTCATCGATTCGCACAATTTATGGACGACTTCGTGATTTTTATGGCGCACATAATCATCCATTTGAGCAAGCCGTCCGTCAAACTGTGGATAGATTTCATACCACATACTCTTTGAATGGTGTATTATGCTGATAAACCAGTAACAATTGACGTTTCGAGGCCAACATTGTTCGGGTTATTCGTGAAATACCACATGCTTGAAAATATTTTCAGATGTTAATGACATATATTGATCTTTCGGCTAAACAAATTTTTTTATTAATATTAATTTTTATTTTTCGGTATTGTAGGTTATTTGCTTTTTGATTCTGAAATTCAATTGATATTATCTGAAATTCAACTGATTTTTTCTAAAACAATTTTAAACAAGTAAGAAAATTATAGTCGGTCTAGCCCGACCATACGATACCCTCTACCATGGTTAAGAGACCCTATCTCTTCGGTCCAACTAATTGGATATAGCAAATAAGCATAAACCAAATTTGAGTGGCATTTTTATTAATTTTTTTCGCTGCAGATATGAAAAAGTTCATATCGGATACTATATTTATATGGGGACTAGGTCGAAAAATGGACCGATCCTGACCATATTTGGTAAAGTCACTTATACTTTGAAAAAATATACACAAACCAAATTTGAGAAAAATCTGTGCAATATTTTTGTTTTTTGCTAGATTTAAGTGAAGATCTGGAAGCAGCTCTACATGGGGCCTATGACTAAGAATTTTCCTATAGGGAGTAATTTTGAACTACTGATTAATGGATGTAATAAACACTTACAAACCCAATTTGACTGAGATCTATATGATAATTTGGAACGTATGGCAATTTATGTCGATTTCATAGGGTTCATTTGTATGGGGGCTAGGTCTGAACATGGACCGATTCTCACCAATTTCAATAGCGTTCATTCCATTACCAACAAAAGCTTACCAAATTTCATCAATATATATTCATATTTGCGACCTGCAGTTTTATTACAAGCTTTACATGGACACACAGACGGACGGACGGACATCGTTAAATCGAATCAGAAAGTGATTCCGATTCGATCGGTATAATAAAAGATGGGTCTAGGTCAAATATTTTTGGTAGTTATAAACAGCAGCACAAAGTCATTATACCCAAACCACATAGAGGTATAGGGTATAAAAAGTACTATGAAAGCGACAGTCTTGAAACTTTTGACAAGAACATTAATTACCAAGGTGAGTAGTCGTGGAAAATATGAAAATATGGGCGGAATAATCACAATCAAAAATCGCTAAAATAAGAAATGGCCAAATGATACTCCAAATTCAAGGCCTATCGTCAAGGGTTGCCGGATTTAATTTGGAAAGTCCATTTTTTTCTCATGGGCAGCTATATGTAGCTTGCTTGAAAGTAGGAACGCCTTATATTTTTGCAACAAATGAAAAAATAAAAAATTTTATATATCAGCAAGCATTGAAATAAAAAAAAATAGAAAAATAGATAAAATAAAATAATTTTATTGTGAAATGCAAACTTCGCAGGAGAAATTGATTTTGAAAATATACAAGTCAATAAGTCTCTGTAATTCGTAGCGAAGCTGGACGGGGCATACTAGTATGTATTAATATCTAATCTGACTCTTACGACAATATTAGTCAGTCTGATAGGGTAGTTTTGTGGGGCTAGGATGCACCTATTTTCATCAATTCCAATAGTGTTTGTTCTAAAAAGTTTATTCATGCAATTTGTATTTTTGTATTTGTATTTTGTACATACAAATGGACAGGCACACAATCGATCAAACAGGCAGACAGATAGACGAATGAGGAGACATCGCGAAATGGACTCAAAAAATGATTTTAAGTCGATCGGAATCATAAAAAATAGAAATATTGCATAGATTTTTCTCAATTTTTCGATCTAGTTCGCATATGACGATAGTATCCGATTTTTGCCAGCAACAAATTCATACCACAGGCATTAAAATTTGGTTTATGATTATTTTCTGTATCCTTTCCCTAAACTCGTGGTATAGGGTATCGTGTAAGTTGACTATAATTTTATTGCTTATTTTTTTTGTATTGTGATAGTTGAGTTCTGCATGATTCAAATTCTGATTCGGATTTTATTCTGCTGTCATTTTTTAGTTATTTATTTTATTAATTTTTGTAGGGTAAATACAGATAAGGTTTCTCTATGTTCCACTTCCTAAATATATTGCCTACGTGTGTTTTAAGATGAAAAGGTTTTATACGAAAAATTTACCTCAAAACCCCTCACTTTGATAAAAGGTCAAAATATATTTTTCACTTCTTACCATCTACGGAGTGAAATATTTGTTTGCAATATTAAACCTGAATTCACACTTTTTATCAAATTGAACAAATTATAGGGTGTTTAGAATTTCGAAAATGCTTCCCGATATTCTGACAGCTGACAGTTATGATTATTTTAACAACTATACATATTTAGTTAATATATAATATAAAGGAAAATAAACATTAGTTTCCGAAGATCAATGTGAAGAGCGCTAGAGTATCACACAATAAACCCAACTTAAAATCTGTCACAAGGCAGTGGTTTTTGTTTTTTTTTTTTTTTTTTTCAAAATAAAAGCTAAATAAGTACGTATAAATAATAAAAATATCCATTCAGATAATTTTCTTTCAGACTAATCGCGAGAAATAATAGTCGAGTACGTAAATGCTGAAAATTGCTG
This sequence comes from Cordilura impudica, assembly GCA_963682025.1. NCBI lineage: Eukaryota > Metazoa > Arthropoda > Insecta > Diptera > Scathophagidae > Cordilura > Cordilura impudica. The sequence goes on along the minus strand of OY821519.1, from coordinate 133,249,920 downwards.
GATTCTACCTAGTCGGGAGATCCTCTGCTATCAAACAAGCAAACGCTCTTTTAAAGAGAGTTAACTAAACACCCATACATTAAAAGCAAAATTCTTTTCACTTGTTTAAAATAATAAAAACAACTTCTTAAAGGAACTCCACTTCTATGACAAATCAGTATGAAACATATTAGTTCAAATATCTAAAAAATAACTATGTCGAGCTCAGCCTCAGCATCACTTTTTTTTTTGCTGGGTAGTTGAAAGCGAAAAAACGATTGTTAGTGTACAACATTTATTATATATCTATATGAACACTATCACGATAGTGCTCAGAAAGACGTTGTTAACGGAAATGTTAGTAATAATGAATTTTGAAAGAAATGTACATCGTTCAAACTTTTCCTTTAAAAACACATTAAGTGCAATCTATACAACTCAATATTAAATACTAAATTAAAAAAAAAAAAGTATCTAGACCGACTATAGGATACCCTATACCATGCCTTTCGAGACCCTTCCCCATAGGCCCAACTAACTGGACATAGAAAATAAGCTAAACCAAATTCGAGAGGGATTTTTATAAATTTTTTTGTCTGCAGATATGAAAAAGTTCATATCGGATGATATATCTATATGGGGACTAGGCCCAAAAATGGACCGATCCTGACCATGTTTGGTAAGGTCTCTTGTATTTTGCAAAAATATATACAAACAAAATTTTAGAAGAATCAGTGCAATATTTTTGTTTTTTGATAGATTTAAGTGAAGATCGGGAAGCAGCTCCATATGGGGCCTATGACTAAGAGTTGTCCCATAGGGATCATTTTTGGACTACTGATTAATGGATATAATAAACACATACAAACCCAATTTGACTAAGATTTATATGATAATTTGGATCTTATGGCATTTTAAGTCGATTTCATAGGGGTCATTTGTATGGGGGCTGGGTCTGAACATGGACTGATTCTCACCAATTTCAATAGCGTTCATCCCATGGCTGGTAAAAGCTTATATACCAAATTTCATCAAAATATATTCATATTTGCGACCTGCAGTTTGATTACAAGCTTTACATGGACACACAGACGGACGGACGGACGGACGGACGGACGGACATCGTTAAATCGAATCAGATAATGATTCTGATTCGATCGGTATAATTAAAGATGGGTCTAGGTCAAATATTTTTGGTTGTTACAAACAGCAGCACAAAGTCATTATACCCAAACCACATAGTGGTATAGGGTATAAATACATTATATATTTTCCGAAAAACATTTCGTAATTTCTGAAATACATTTGATGCTTTCTGAAATACATTTCAGAATTTCTGAAAAACAATTAATATTTTCTGAAATACAGTTAGTTACTTTTGAAAATCGATTGATATTTTCTGAAATGAAATTGGAAAAGTTGTAGTATATTGGATGCTATGCTTAACCACATCTCTTGAATACATATTTTCTAAGTCCTTTTTGGCACCTTTCATTAACTGCAACTTTTCGTTTTCAATATAAAATTTCTGTTTATTCTTTCCTAATATCAGATACTAGAAGTAACCCGGTGTGCTTCGCTACCCCCTATTTTTGATTTTGAAGATTTTTGTTTTTGGGCGATTTTTATTTTTCGCGATTTTTGGGTTTGGCAATTTTTGATTTTGGCGATATATTTTCCACGACAAATCGCATTGATAACTAATGTACTTGTCAAAATACTGTCGCCCACTAATCCCATCCCGCCCAATTTTTATTGAACTACTCACATTAATATCTGATGGACTCGTGCAAAATGTCGAGTCTTTCTCTTTTATAGTACACCAGTTATATGATATTAGATATCTACTTTGCATGGGCGGTGCCACGCCCACTGCTCCGATCACGCCCATTTTTTGTCCAGCTAATCACATGAATAACTTATGGGCTCACACAAAGACTCCCAAGACTCTCACTGTTACAGTACTCCAGATATATGGCATTTTATATTTACTTCGTATGGCAGGTGTCACGCCTATTGGTCCGATACTGCCCATTTTTGTCCGACTGCTCACATTAATAATAGGTGACATCAGACAAATTTGAAAAGCAATCTCTATCACAATACTCGACATATGTTATATTGAATTATTACTTGTATGGGAGGTACCACGCCCACTTATCCGATCTCGCCCATTTCCGGCGTAGCTACTAATATTAACAATAGGTGACGTCACACAAATTTGCAAAGCTCTCCCCATCATAGTACTCAATATATGTATATGATATTAAAAATTTACTTTGTGTGGGAGGTGCCACGCCCACTAAAAATAATTAAAAATTTAGCCTTTAGCACTTCCCATGTCCACAGTAAGACTCTGTGAAAATTTCAGGAAGATCAGATGAGTAGTTACGGAGATTACCTCCTACAAACAAACAAACAAACAAACATACATTACCTCTTTATAATATTAGTATAGATAGATATATTTTTTATATAAATTTTTTATTTCAAAATATTTTTTTAATTTTTTTTTTTTTAGATATTTATAATTTCCTAAATTTATATGGAAATATTCAATTTTTATTTGAAATTGTGAAGATTTTAAATGGAACGTTATTCATAATAACTTTATATTGAAATCATTGGAAGTTGTTTCATGTCACATTTTACTTTGAGAATGACTTCACTTCTTTTTTTTACCAGTTTGCTAAACTAATTTTTATTTTTTGTAATTGCGGTTAAAAGTTGTACAGATTAGCATGAATAACAATTTGAAATGAACCGTTCTTTATCTGTTTATGGTATAGTTTTATAAGCAAATACTCTGCACATTATAGTCAATTTTATTGTGTCAATGAGTATATGAAACAACAATAAATTCTCATGTTTTGAGTCAGAAAACGGTCTAATATTAAATCACAATGAAGCTAAATATGAAATATTTATTTAAATTTTTATAAAAAAATTTATTTAACAAGCTCATATAAATGGAAGCTAACTACTAACAGTTTGAGACAAATTTTTTGGATATTTATTACGTAAGTTTCCCCAATAAAACTAAAATTAAAATTAACAACCAAATGTTTCATTTTGTATAATCTTTTTTTTTTAAATAAGTGATCTAAATGCTAATGAATACTTATTTTGCCGTTCTTATTCTTTTGTAACTAAATAAATACATTTCAAAGCGCAATTCCTATTACAAAGAGGCAATGGATGCTTTTCGAAGAATAAAAATAAAAATTTAAAAAAAAAACATTATAATTACGGAAGCATGAATAGCGTGGCGGACGGATCTGCCGGCCAACCATTCATTCATTCATTGAACCAACAAACACACAATTGCTGGCTAGATGATGGTAACTAAATATAAATGAACAAGTAACGAATATGAATATAAAATAGTTTAGTTTGTTATGCTTCCAGACAATAGAGACATACTTACTTTCAACGATTTGCTCTAGTTCCTCATAGTAGCCAAAACCAAAAACAAAAAAAAAAGGTCAAAGCAAAAAATACAACAATTATTTTTTGGCAACATGAAACAGCTTAAAAGGTTTTTGTATCTCATACGATTATTCGTTTACGTGTTTAAAACATTTATAATTGGTTAGTTGTATAATTAAAGTTGCTGCCACTTTTTTTTGGGGTTTTCGCTACAGCGATTTCACATACTTACATGATCAACAACAAAGTTCATAGTTTTTTTATAATGTTTATGTCAAACATATAAGTCTCCTTGAATTTTTGGAAAAAGTTCAAGATAAATGCCATGTGGGAAAAAATATTTGATGGCATAATTTTGATAAGCAAAAGTTCTTAGACTCTTAGCAAGAGTACCTACTGAAGGGAACGTAAGTGAATCGATGATCTAAAAAATAATATTAATCATCAAAATGTTCTCAATATTGTCACTTATATTTCGTCTGTACTGACATATAAGATTCTGTATTCGTTTGTTGAATTCGTACTGAATTTTTCATATTTTTGTCAAAAATAAGTCATTGCCATAAATCAATAGGTTGTTAGTAAGCATTTATGTAGGACATCTCAATATAAATTTGAGATTTAGGAATATATGTGTCATAGGCTAATCACTTGAGTATTTGCTGACGATATGAACCTTCTTAGTTAGTTTGCATGCAAATTTCATTGCAGCATCTGTCGATTTAAATAATCATTTCAGATAATTCTGTTGAGATATGTAGATATGTAGAGCTCAAAACCAAAGAGCTTTCATTTACACTTAGAAGGGAAATTTTGGTACATGTTGTCATGCTATAGGTTGATAAAGGTAAAAAAAATGTTTTTTCGAAATGCTATATTTGTGATATTTCAGTACTGGTGGTTAAAATGTTCTGTTCGACGATAACCAGTCCACTAGTCAGCTCTTCGCACCTTTTTTTTCCCTATTTTTTTTTTTTTTTTTTTTGTATGATAAAAATGGATAAACTCATCAGTATGATGGCAATTTTAATAAATAAATTATGGAATTAAAAGTAAGAAGTGCAATTTGGAACGCCAACGGCCTCTCCAAACATACACAGGAAACTGAATTAGTTCTTAATTCAAATTACATCGATATTTTATTAATATCTGAAACGCACTTTACGTCAGGAAGTTATTTTCGAATTAAAGGTTACGACTTAATATATACAAATCACCCTGATAATCGTGCACATGCTGGTTCTGCCAATCTTATAAAGTCTAGTATAAAGTACGAAGCCCTTGAAGAATACAAACACACTTTTATTCAAGCTACAGGTGTTAAAGTAAATTGCGATAATAGTGATATTTATATTTATGCTTTATAGACACCTCCTAGACATAATATCAATTGTCAGGAATATTATGACTTCTTTAAATTGCTTGGAACAAAATTCATTGTAGGTGGTGATTACAATGCCAAACATATATGGTGGGGTTCTAGGCTTAATAACCCAAGAGGTATATAACTTTTCAGGTGTATTCAAAAGTAAATCACTACACTTAATATCTCCAAAAACAGATCTGGATTCTTTTAAATATTGGATTGATAAAAACGTTAATCTAGCTTCTCCCAGATCCAGAGAGGAAGCATTCAGACTTTGGCGTGAAAATAAAAATTCCGTCACTGAACTGCTACAGGCGAGAAACGAATGTGCTAAAGTACTAAGGCGTGAAAAGTTTCTTCACGATCAGCATCTTCGTGCTAAAGTTCTTTCTGCTCCTCGGGGCAGCAAGAGCTTTTGGTCATTTGTTAAAAGAGTAAAGAATAATGCTAGTTCTGCAATCCCATCTCTTATAATGAATGACCAAATATTCACTGACCCGGTTGACAAGGCTAACCTTTTAGCTCAAATTTTTGCAAAAAATTCATTTTTGCCGGATAGCGATCAACCACTGCCCGAACTCGAAGGAGTATCTTGTATTATGCCTAAAATATTCTTCCGAGCACGTGCAGTTAAATGGTTCTTTCGCATCTCAACATTAATAAGTCTCCGAGACCGGATGGTATACCAGCACTGGTGCTCAAACAGTGCACTTCGACGCTAGCCAGTCCATTGGCCAACCTTTTCAGCCTTTCGTACCGTCTTTCCCTCTTGCTGGAAGGTTGCTAATGTCCAACCAATCCCTAAAGAGTGTGCGGCTAAGAACCCTGAAAATTACCGTCCAATTGCAATCTGCTCTGCACTCTCAAAGGTGATGGAGAGCATGATCAATTTCCATCTTGTGAACTAACTAGAGGCCAACTCACTTCTTAATGATCGTCAGTATGGCTTCCGTAGAAATCGTTCCACGGGAGACCTGTAAGCTCTACTTTCTGAGCGCTGGAGTCAATCCATTCGGAATTTTGGCGAAAGTAAAGTGGTTGCTCTGGATATTTCCAAGGCACTCGATCGTGTGTGGCACGGTGCACTGATATCAAAGCTTATTGCATTTGGGGTCGGTAATGACTTCTCTCGATTTATATCGAGTTTTCTCAGAGATCGAACAATACGTGTAGTTATTGATGGGGTCTCATCCAATGAGTTTCAGCTTAATTCAGGGGTACCCCAAGGTTCCGTTCTTTCTCCTTCTCCTTTCCTTATCTTTCTGAACGACCTTTTTTGTCAAACTTTTAACTCTATATACTCTTTCGCAGATGACAGCAGTATTTGTCATTCATTTTTTTAATTGTAGGCCAAGCCTCTTGGAGGTTGGGGGGCAAAAGGCAGACAATGAATGACACACTCAATCAAGACCTGTAAACAATCTACGATTGAGGTAAAGCGAATAAGGTTGGTTTTAATGCGCTGAAGACTCAATGTTGTATGTTGACCCATAGGGCCATGGATTCAACAATGTCATATGTATATATGGGTGCTATAGGTATTGAGGAGTCGAATACTCTTGATATTCTAGGCATGAGAATTCAATGTGATGTTCGTTGGAACGAGCATGTTTTTCAAGTGTCGAAAGAAGCATTCATGTGTCTTGGTTTTCCAAAACGGTGCAAAAATTACTTCATTCCCTCAGATCTCCTGAAAGTCCATACCACTTACATCCGACCGAAAATGGAATGCAACTCCCATATATGGGCAGGAGCTTCAAAGTCTATTTTGGAGCTACTGGACCATGTGCAAAGGAGGACGATGACGCTCATCAATGACAGTAGGGTATCCAATTCTATTGACTCATTGGAACATCGTCGGAACGTGGGTTGTGTATCACTGTTCTATAGATACCACCATGGGAAATGTTCTTCTGAGTTTAGCGAACTTATTCCAATTGCCCGAGTTTCGGTTCGCTCTACCCGCTTCTCTAGTAGATCACATCCGTTTGTAGTTTATTGTCCAGTTGACCGCACAACGCATTACAGAGAGAATTCGTCAAACTAGCCGTATGTGGAATAAACTCCCCGCAGAGGTATTTCCTGACAGCTATAATCTAATAAAATTTAAGTCAAATACCACAAACACTACTCCCTCTTTCCTCCTTCCCATAACCTATTTTCCTGAGATCAACACAATGCACTGCATCTGTAGGGGCATCCCCTGACTGTTGGTTAATAAATAAAAATAAAAAAATAATAATAATGGCACTGATCTTGATATCGCAGTTGAAAGTTTCACAAAATTTAATTCATGACGCTGCATTTTTGTCAACACCTCTAAACGAAATTAATGAACATAATCGCAATAGGGTAGTTATATCTGCTGAAATTCAAGCATTAATAACAAATATAAGATGGTTACGAAGAATACGGCAATCCAGCAGAAGCTCATTTGACAAAAGACTTTTCAATCGTGCTTCTAATGAAGTCAAAAATCGCATCAGAGAATAAAGAAACTAGTAAATACCTTAAAAGCTTGAACATAAATGTATCAGCAAATGATGAGCATTGTTTTTGGAACGCCACAAAATATCTAAAGCGACCGACTAGAAGAAATATTCCAATTAAAGATACAAACAATTCGTGGTGCAGAACTGATAAATGTAAGGCAGATGCTTTTTCCGAATACCTTAAAAACATATGTCAGCCTTTTTGTTTCAATAGGGATGATAATTTGATAGAAATAGATCAATATTTAGACTGTCCTTGTCAAATGGATCTACCGATTCCGTAAACAGGAAATCGTTATGTTAAATTACAAAAAATCACCTGGGGACGACCATATAAATGCAGCAGTAGGTAAAGTACTGCCAAAGAAAGGTATTATTTTTCTTTCCTTTATATTTAACTAGATTTTGAGATTACATCATTTCCCCAATCAATGGAAATATGCCGAAGTAATAATGGTACCAAAACCAAAAAAGTCCTCTTATCGACCAATCAGTCTGCTATCTACGTTTTCAAAAATATTTAAAAGAATATACTTACGCAGATTATTACCAATACTTGAAACACGAAGTATAATTCCGGAATACCAATTTGGATTTCGGCATAATCATGGTACTCCTGGTCAATGCAACCGTATAATTAATGTCATACGAGATTCTTTAGAAAGCAAAAAATATTGTTCAGCAGTATTTTTGGACGTTCAGCAGGCCTTTGACCGTGTTTGGTACAAAGGATTACTTTTTAAATTGAAGAAATTGCTTCCAGCTCCCTATTTTTTCCTTTTTAAATCATACTTGGATTCTTTTATGTAAAAGTAAATAATGAAATATCTAATATATGCCCTATAAAAGCAGGAATTCCACAAGGCAGTGTTCTAGGACCTGTACTTTATATTATTTTCACGTCAGATATGCCTGTACGTCCTAACGTTACCGTTGCAACGTAAGCTGACAATACAGCTTTAATTTCAACAAATGAAGTTCCTTCTATTGCATTGAAACGATACAGAATCAGCTCAATGATATTGAGTCATGGTTAAATAAATGGAATATTAAGGTGAATACCGAAAAGTCTGCCCATATAACATTCACCTTAAGAAAAGGAGACTGTCCAACATTAACTCTAAATGGTACTCTTATTCCAAAACAAACGAAAGTTAAATATCTTGGTCTTCATCTCGATCAGCGTCTTACTTGGAAAAATCATATAAAAGCAAAAAGAGAGCTATTAAATATAAAAACAAGACGTATGTATTGGCTACTCAATCCTAAGTCTGAATTAACGGTGGAAGATAAGATCTTGCTCTATAAAACGATATTAAAACCGATTTGGACTTACGGAATACAGCTTTGGGGAACAGCTAGTAATTCTAACATCGAAATCTTTCAAAGATATCAGGCTAAAACACTAAGATCAATAATAAATGCTCCATGGTTCGTAACTAACAATAAAATTCACAAAGACTTAGCAATCATATTAACCCATTAGCAATAAGTTTATTAGATGAAAGTGAGGAAATTAAAAGACTGAAAAGGCACAATATCCTGGATTTACCTTTTAGAAAATAATCTCTAAATATTTCTGCTGGACTAGTACAGTTCAGCTTATGTTATGATACTTTAAAATTATCAGATTTGCTTATTGTTGTATAAACAGATTGTAAATAAAAAATAATTATATTCATATAATTTTGTTAATATTTTAATATTTTATTCACAATTTTGTAAATCTTAAACTATAATAAACACTATTTCCAAATAAAGTTATAAATACAAATATACAAAGTCCCAGAAACGTGCTCTGTAGTATTTTTAATATTGATTTACAATAATTAGTATTTTTATTTTGTATACTAAAAAACAGAGCACATATAAACTTATTTTGTAATGAAAAATTTTTTAAAAAACATCACTTGTATCTTGGCAGAAGGATAAAACTAATGGCGTTTTCTTTTCTGTCAAAATTGTTACACGTTTTTCCCACTTCGCACTTTTTTTCTCTTTTAGTGTTCTTTTCTAAAAAAATGTCAACCTTGCGAAAGGTTAACGTGTTCTTTTCTAAAAATGCCGCACAGAGGGGGAGAATAACACGATAAAACAGCTGACATTTGTGTTGTTTATAAATGTGTATTTGTGTGAAGAAACAAAAAAAATAGGGAAAGGTGTATTTATTATTGTTTTGTTTAAAATAAATTATTAATATGGAAAACATCAGTTTTTTTAACTTTTATTTTTCCTTTTTGGTGTCCAAGAATAAGAATGTCAACAAAATCAGCTGTTCATTAAAAAAGTGTTGCATAGTTGTAATTTTAAGTTCTATTCTGACCATTAAAAATGCAACATCTTTAATGTGTGAGACAAACATTATAAAAATGTAACATTATAAAGTGTAACATTTTTTTTCGGAAAAGACAAAGCCATAAGGTTCAAATGTTAAAAGAAAATTTTATACATAATTATTCATATAACCATCAAAATTTTTTGGTTTTTTAACTTTGCAGTAGGAGAAGTTCGTTGTTAGATATACTTGTGACATACCTGATATTATTATTTGGAGAATTACAATCAATTGCGTTGATATTGACAAGTCTGAAATTATGGCATAAAATAGGAATACCATTTTCGGCGCCATGAAAAATGGCCCCAATGAAAAATGGCCCCAAAATATTATATCGAAAGCAACAACAAGAAAATTTGGGGCAATCTCTTCTCTTCAATAGGGGCCATTTTTTCTATTCCAATTTAGGGCCATTTTATTATTCAAATTTTTGGGGCTTTTTCCCTTTTTGGTTTGGAGCCATTTTGTTTAATGGAAAAAGACCCCAAATTGAAGATTATTTTCAAAGAAATAATTTAAGATTTTTTTGGGCCATTTTTCATTTTTCATAAAATAAGCAATGCAGTATTTGTAATAATACACTCAGCACTTTATACAAAAGCACTCGTCTCAAAAAAAAAATATTTTAAACAATACCGCAAAGTGTTTTAAGTCAAAATAAAAAATAAAATATGCAATCGAATTTTGTATTAAAAAGTATCGGGCGTATACTTTATTTATACCCTCCACTCCAGTGTGCAGAGGGTATATATAAGTTCGTTATTCCGTTTGTAATAATTAGAAAAAAATTTTGGACCCCATAAAATATACATATTTGTGTTTCTTATAACAACCGGAGTTGATATAGCGATGTCCGTCTGTCCGTCTGTCCGTCTGTGAAAATCACGATGGCGGCATCAATCGGGCAGCTAGGGTGCTCGCTGACATAAAAAATAATTCACCAACATCCTGAAAAGTTTGCTAAAATCGTCCAAATCGGTCAATTAGGGCCCGAGATTTGAATGAAAAACTAAAAAAAGTCTTGAGAAAAATATAATTTTCTATGTTGTTCTTGTCACGATCACGCCCTCAATAGGATAGCTAAGGTGATCATTTTTAGTGAGAATGATTCTCCAAATTCATGGGAAAATTTCTATTTCAAAAATTATTAAAATCGGTGGAACAGGTACAGGGAAATCTCTGAAAAATTAAAAAAAAAAAATGAAAAATATGATGTTTCTATAGTGTTCTTGTTGTTATTCTAAATGTTATATTGTTGTCATGACTTGTTGTTTTTCTGGTCGTTGTGGTAATAATATAATAAAAACTAACCCTTTGTACATTTTTTTTATGAACTCTGGTAGAAAAATTTAAAAGTTACCATTGTTTTGGCATCACTAAAAAAAATTTGTTAGATCATTTCTGCCATTACCACGAGCCTGCCTGCAAAATTTCAGGTCGAATGGGTCACGGGAAAGGGGTTAAAATCGATCCAAATTTTTTTCGACAAGCAGACACTACGAGTTAATATAAAGGGAGTAAAAATTCACCAACATCTAAAGCAAATAATGCTAAAATACCTAGTTGTTAATAAAAAAAACAATGTAAATTTAACAAAAAAAAAATTTAATGTATAAATTTATTTAAAGAGAAAAATACGAAAATAACGTCTGATTTTGTATTTTCTGTGTGTAATATTTACATAAACATATTAAATAATACAAATAATATACATATATTCTATATATGTATATATATATTCTATATATGTATATGTATATTCTATATATGTATATCCATAATAACTGATGTTAGAAATAAATCGGTATATAAAATTCTGTACATAAACTTCTGCAATATTTTGTTGTGGGGAAAATACATTTGTTTTGCATTAGCAGAGTGTCACTTCATTTTGCTCAGCGTGACTAAGCCACAGTAGATGGCGCCACAATTTTTGTTCTAATTAGCTTTGCAATAGTTATTTCTATTTTAACATGAATGTCAATATTTTCAAATAGATATCATACAGAACAATGTTAGGAGTATACACGGGCTGGTCTTTTATTTCATATGTTTTTTCATTATGCTTTTACAAATATGAACATAAGTTTGGCATATTAACTTTTTGTTGTCTTTACAAAATAGAGTTACCGAGTTATCAATCAGTTTTAGGCTTTCAAAAAAGTTCTACATAGTTATAAAGAATTATTATTCTGCTTTACCTACCTTTATAATTACTAAAGCATTATTATTCACATAAATACAAAATTGCACTTTTTAAATTTTCCATTCAAATTTAAGAAAATATCAATTCTAAAAACTGGAATTAAAATTTGCAATTATAAATTAGAAAATATTAACTGAATTTCAGAAAATCATATCAAAACGTCGGAAATAATAATTTTAAATTTAGAAGACATCAATTGCATCTTTAATATACATATAAATTTTATTCGTTAAACACAAATTGCAATTCCAAAAAAAAAAAACACCAAATATGTTTACATTTAAAAAATGTTTACATTAAAAAAAAATATTGGCGTTCAGGAGATATTAATAGCTTTTCAGTAACTTCTTTTAACGATTGTCGAATTGTTAAAAAAGAAAAGCAAAATTATCAGTAAAATTTTTAAACGATATTCGCTATTGCTAAAGTCAGCTGTTGTTGTTATCTAAACGACAACCATTTTTGTGTTGTTTATTCAATCGATAAAAACTTAAATTTTTAGTTTGAAATGTCGTCATACATAAATAAAAATCATAAAATAATGAAAATATTTTGTTTCTATTAAAAAACTTTTTTATATAAATAAAAAAAATTAAATAGCATATTCAATTTATTTCATTTTCAAATAAATAAACAGAAATATTAGTAAAAAAAAAATAGAGATATTAAACATAAACATAAAATCATCCTGTCAAACACGAAGAAATTTGTTTTTTCTATTCTTCTTTGTGTTTTTCGCTTATTTTAACAGAGATGCCACCCTTTTATAATTTAAATAAATAGAAAAATAGATTTGTCGAATGTAGTTAAGATGTGTGTGCTGAGTGAATCACTTAATCCTCAGTGCAAACAACAATAGCTGTCGATATATTTCGCGATTGTCGGATCGTTGAAATTCTGTCGGATCGTTGAATTCGCACTACAGAAAACCTTAATTTAAATTCTATGAATTTTAGAAAACCTCAAATGATATTTAAGAATTGCAAACACAAAAATTGTTACATAAATAAACGCAATTTGATGAGAATATTATTTATACATATATTATTTTTCACAATTTTTTTTTTTTTTGGATGAATATTTGAAGTTTTTCAGAAAATAAAGATAACAAATTATTTTATATAAAATGTTTGGGATATTTGGTTTTTTGCGTTTGGCATCCCTAATTTGATTATTTATTATTATAAATTTATTCTCTATGTTTTCCAAATATGGCAATATTTTATTAAAAAAGTTGAGAGAGCTTTTTTTTGGTTATTGTTTTGTTACTCCATCCGACCTATATGGCCGCAATGAAAAAATATTTCGCCAGTTTAAAGAAACTATTCAGCCATCTCCAATTAGCACGATTTAATGCATATAGCCACCCTACACAACCATTACCTTTGCAATGGAGGTTAGGGTGAGCTATTTAATTAGCAAAAACTAAATTAAACGGGAAGTTATGTCATATAACCGGAAACGCATGCATATGGGAAACGCATGCATATTTTTCCAATATTTTGTTTACATTTATTATCAATACTCAAACCGAGGTGGAGGGTATCATAGATTCGGCAAAGCCGAATTTAACACTCTTACTTGTTTTACCTAAACATTTCGAATATCCTCCATATATTTAAAAGCTAAATTAAGGCTTTGTTTTTAACGAGTGTAAAGTGTAAAAAAATGAATAAATCGAAAGGAAAAAAAAGAGTTAATTAAAAATAAGTCTAGATAAATTGTGAGCATATTGTTGAAAAAAAAAATTGGGAGTAAACTGCTTTATGTAAATGATCAGAAAATGATTTTAAAAGAATCATCTTATAAAGACATTGCAAAGTACGGGTGTTGGAAAAGCACGTGCAAGGCAAGAGTAAATCTTTTGCCTGAAGCAAAACGTGTGTTGCCGAAAAAATTTATTGAACACAATCATAACACCGAAAAATAAGCTTTACAGGAGCTAAAGGCAAAAAATTACATTAAAATGGAAAGTTTGGCTGTCGCAACAACCATAGGAAGACAACGATGTGGAAGGTAATATTAAACAGTTTTAAATACATTAATTTTAAATATATAATGTTTAACAGTTTCAGATTTCAAGATAAAACCAAAAACATTTCCATCCCCAAAATAAAAAGGGGTCTTAATTATTTAGTAAGCAAATCGTTTGTCTCATCTCCAAAATCTGCTATGGACGTTGTTGAAGCATTCCAACTGAAAAGAGTATAGAATCAATTTTAGTATCTCTAGAGATAAAGAAGAAGAAGAGACCATTTTATACAGCTTGTATCAGAATTTCTCTTACTGCATATTTTCGTCGATGAAGTCCACAGGAAATATTTGATAGACGGCACTTTTAAAATTATTCCTGAAGGATGTTTCAAGGAACTTTTAGTGATTTTACACGAATTCTGAAAAAAAAAAAATTCTGCGTTGCTATTTATACCCTACTAGCAGATTCTAGTCCTCGAAATTCGGGTGCAAATTCTAGGAAATTTTATTTTTTCATTGAATGGAGACCCTAAAGGTTTGCTAATCAATTATAGCCAATTCACAAATCAACACAAAAAACAAACTCATTTTTTTAAAAACACATTAACAAATTTAATAAACACACACATAGTATTGTATAATTTTATGTATGTTTTAGTAGCAACTTTAAATGCAATTTACTCAAAATAAGGGAAAAAATTTAAAAATCTGTAAATCTGCAAAACGGCTAAAAAGAAATACCTTTCAAATAATATACCTTTGGTCAAAATCGGGATAAAACAGTAGAACAAAACATCGGTCACAAGAAATCGCCTAGCCTATTAATATTATAGATACCATTATGCGATTTGGGTATAATGACCTTGTGCTGCTGCTTGTAACTACCAAAAATATTTCACCTAGACCCATCTTTTATTATACCTATTGGCTCAGAATCACTTTCTGAGTTGATTTAGAGATGACCGTGCGTCCGTCCGTCCGTCTGTGTGTCCATGTAAACCTTTTAATCAAGCTACACGTCGCAAATACAAATACATTTTAATGAAATATGGTATATAAGGGCTGACTTCATAAATGTAGTTTGCAATGCAACACTGCAATGCGTAGTGTTCATAAACAGATTAGGCTCAGCTTTGGCAATGTCGCAAGTTCATTATTGCATAGCGATGCTTTTCAATGCGCAACGTCTGTCAATTTTGTGCATTGTGTTTTGTGGAGTTATGGGTAGTTCTGTAATCGATTACTTTGTTCGAATAATTTGTTACACCATGTTGATGATCTAACGATAGCGTCTAAGTCCTATTCTGATCATATGCCTTTATGTGTCAAAGTTAAAATCCCAAATAGCTTAAACCCTAGTTGTGTGCAACCTTCTTTACAAAAACTCTACTGGAACAGTAATTATTGTGGTCAATATAGTAGTAACCTTAGCTTGCTTACTAATGGGCAGTTACTTCAGACTACCAACAAAAATTAAACAAGAAAATGTTAGCAAATCGATAAAACTTTCGACTGCCCTTTCGTCTCTGTTCAACTATGCTTAAAAATCTTAAAAAAATATAGGAAAAATCTTAGCTAATCGCGCCACTACGCTTCAAGAACGAAATACCTCAAACAATAAAGTTAAATGCAGCAATGAATGGTGGAAGTTATCAAACTCTCTGAAATCTAGTACTCATGTGCCTAAGGAAAATCTAAATACCGATGACTCTTTTTTACACTTTGCCTCTGTTTTACAAAATAGTAATGAAACTCAAGTAATAAGTTGGTATTTTTCATTTCTAAGAATTGTCCATTTGGGACAATTCCATTTGGGACAATTTTTAGTCATAGATACATATAAAGCTGCTTCCCGATCTTGACTTGAACCTATTAAAAACAAAAATATTGCACAAATTTGGTTTGTATATGTTTTTGCAAAAAATAAGTGAAGTCAGAATCGATCCATTTTTCTACCTAGTCCCCAAGTAGTTGGACCTAAGATCAATTCTCTAAATGCATGGTATCATGGTACGCTATCATATTTTCTGATTTGTTATGACTTTCTTTTGTTTTTCTGTGACTATTGTCACCTTCGACTTCTGTCATAATTGTTAGCCTTTGCGTCGCTTGCATCTTTCAACAATACTGACGTTTGTTCCGTATTTTCTTGCAACTTAAAATTTATTTTCTTAATTCTTAGTTCATAGTTCATTTTTTGTGCTTGTTCCTCATTTGCCAACAATTTATTTTCTTCATCTTTACTCAAGGCAATCACTTAAAATAGTTAAAATGGCAACCAAACGTAATTTTAGGAGGTTTATTAATACTAGCAGATTCCAGCCCTCGAAATTCGAGCGCAAATTCTAGGAAATTTTATTTTTTTCATTAAATAAAGACCCTAAAAGTATGCTAATCAATTATAGCCAATTCACAAATTAACACAAAAAACAAACTTATTTTTATTACACACACATTAACAAATTTAATAAACACACACATAACATTGTATAATTTTATGTATGTGTTAGTAGCAACTTTAAATGCAATTTACTCAAAATAAAGGAAAAAATTTAAAAAATTTTAAATCTGCAAAACGGCTAAAAAGAAATACCTTTCAAATAATATACGTTTGGTCAAAATCGAGATAAAACGGTAGAACAAAACATCAGTCAGAATTCGCCTAGCCTCTTAATATTATAGATTTCATTGTAAATCTGTTGCAGTTTGGCCAGTATCATAAAATCTGACCAAATCAACGGTATAGTAGCCTGACATAAGACCTTCTATCTAGCAATAGACTTTTTTGGCCTTCCTTTCTGTAAAATTACCATTTGGTGTCCGTTCTAGAGTAAGATCTTAATTTCTTACGACAGAAAAATATTGCCCAATCTAAAACTTATGATGTACCATGGTACAAAGGTTTCTAGCAGTTCTTTACTGAAAAACGAATTCGGGAGTAATATAATGCAAAATTGCAACGCAACTCGAACACTTGGATTAAAGGAATCGCTTTGACATCCCGTTATGACGACGCCCATTTATGATACACATATGTGTATCATGACTTTGAGACTCTTGCAACAAAACAAAGTCTTGTTTTAGCCGAAATTTTCTAATATACCACTCTGTTAATGCTGATGTTTGCCGCAACTAAAAATACTTAACATAGGCTGACGTTTATTATAAGTATCTACTCAGAATCACTTTCTGAGTCGATTTAACGAAGTCCGTCCGTCCATTGAACCGTCACATATATAAAAATATTTTGAAATTCGTGAAATCCTCTGTTATCTGCAGACCAAAAATTAATAAAAAGTATAACTCCGCAAAGAGGGTATAGTACAGTTAGTCTAGACCGAATATATTTGCGTTACTTCTTATTCTAAATATGATGCGGATTAGCCATCACAATGCGTCTTTTATGACATTTATTATCATCTGTAAGAAAAGTGATGACATCAAGAAAATACCGAAAATTGTATTAAGTGTTGTCAACAGCTGACAACCGTTCTTAAAAATAATTCCCAGGTGGACGAAGTTAAAAGGAATTGTTTTTTTGTACAAAAAAAAAAAAACAATAACGTATTTTTAAATTCGTTTACATCTGTGATAGATTTTTTAAATGTAAAAATATATAAAAGTGAAAAAAATGTATCAAAGAAAATACTACGAATAATTTTACTCCTCTGACGTTTTGCCTTTTGCTTTATAAATTTACCAACATACAGAAAAAAAATTTTAAAATCTCCCTCTTAATCGTTACCAATTCCAACTAGTTCTTTTTTCGAGCAAGTTGTTAATCAAAGAAGAAAAAAACAAAACAGTTTTTGTGTTTGTACATTGTTACATGCATATATATATGTATATATCAAATTAATTGTAATTTAAGAAGTAGTTGTTAGTTAATGTTCTGTTAACTTTTTGTTTTGTTCATGCATGCTATGTAAGTTTTGTGACTGCTAATATTGTAATTACACATACGAGTAATGTGTTCACAGTCGTGGGTAAATTAATAAAAATAAACAACAATTATGAATATACACCCAGCATAGAAAATATTTTGTTGTTGTATCGAAAAAAATAATTTTCACTTACAATTTCATCCATAAGTATGTGTATTAATTAATAAAGTGAAAAGAATCAGAGTGTTGTGCTATATAGAGGACGATATGCTATCGATCCTAAAAAAAATAGATATATTGATTCGATATTTGATCGAAACATTTTGTAAATTTAGCTATATTAATTATATTATACAAAAAAATCTATTATAACTTCAATCTATCTTTAGATAATAAAAAGTACTTTTTATGAAAATTTACTGTTTTAAGAAATGTTACTCTTTTAAGAAAGGGTACTTTATGGTGAAAGCGTACTTTATTAGGAAAATGTATCTTATTAAGAAAATGTACTTTTTAAAGAAAATGTAGATTTTATATGGTACTTTTTCAAGAAAAAGTACTTTTTTAAAGAAAATTTACTTTTTAAAGAAACGGTACTTTTTAGAGCAAAGGTACTTTTTAAAGAAAATGTAGTTTTTAAATATACTTTATTAAGGAGAGGAATTTCTTAAGAAATGGTACTATTTTAAGAAAATTTACTTTATTAAGAAAAGGTATTTTATTAAGAAAATGTACTTTATTACGAAAATTTACTTTATTAGGGAAAGGTACTGTATTAAGAAAAGGTACTTTAATAAGAAAATGTACTTTATTAAGGAAATGTACTTTTTAAAGAAAGGTAGTTTTTAAAGATAGTTCTTTTCTTTTTTTAAGAAGAAGTACTTTATTAAAAAATTCAACTTTTTAAGAACTTTAATTTTGTTAGGAAGCAATGCTTTATTAAGAATATGTAATTTATTAAGAAAAGTTACTGCATTAATAAAAACTAGCAGATTCCAGCACTCGAAATTCGAGCGCAATTTCTAGGCAGATCTTTTTTTTTTTTCAATTTAGCTAATTCACAAACCAACACTTTTATGGTTTATTATTATTGTGAATGAAGATAACAAACTCATTAACAAACACATTAACAAATTTAATAAAACACACATAGCATATGTATAATTTTTTTAAATGCAATTTACTCAAAATAAAGGAAAAAATTTAAAAATCTGTAAATCTGGCGAACAGCTAAAAAGAAATACCTTTCAAATAATATACATTTGATCAAAATCGGATAAAACGGTAGAACAAAACATCGGTCACAAGAAATCGCCTAGCCTTTTAATACTATAGATGTACTTTTTAAAGATACGTTATTAGGGAAAGGTTTTTTTAAAATATTGTACTTATCTAAGAAATTGAATTTATTTATGAAAAGATACTTTCTAAGAAAAGATATTTTTCGGAAGTGTACTTTTTTAAAAAAATTTAATTTTTAAATAAATATTTCTTAAGAAATATACCGCGGGAAGATAAGGTACTTCTTTAAAAAGAGGAAGTTTTTTGCGAAAAGGTACTTTATTAAGAAAATATACTTTATTTGGAAAAGCAATGCTCTAAAGAAAAGTACTTTTATTAAGTATAGGTACTTTTTTAGATAACGTACGTTTCTAAGAAAATTTACTTTTTTAACAAAAGGTACTTTTTTAGGAAAAGATACTTTTGAAAAAAGTTTTGCTTGTTTAAGAAAGTGTACTCTTTAAAAAAAAGGAAAATTTTATAGAAAAAGTACTTTTTAAGAAAAATACAGAGACAAAGTAATAATAATATATTAAAAGAGTTAGGTTTTTAAGAAAAGGTGGTTTTTGGAAAAGGTAATTTTTTGAGAAAGATACTTTTTAAAAAAATGTACTTTTTTAGATATTATATATTTTTAAGAAACGAAACTTTAAAAAATGTACTTGTTATATCAAAATGTATTTTTTAAGAAAAGCTACTTTTTAGAAAAGATACTTTTAACGAAAATTACAAAGGTAGTCAGTGAGTCAGTGATACGTAAATACATTAAGTACAGCTAGGATAATTGTAATTTATACCGAGTTTGTGCTAATATTTATAACTGCCAAAAATATTTTATACTGATCGAGTCAGAATCACTTTCTGAGTCGGATTAGCGACTCCGTCCATCTGTCCGTATGTGTGCCCATGTGTCGTAAATATAAATAAATTTTAATAAAATTTAATAGATGTGCTTTAATCGGCCACAGTATTAATGAAATTGGCGAAAATCAGAACTTGATCAGACATAGTCCCCATACAAATGGCATTATGAGATCAAATTAAAATGCAATAAGATCCAAATTATCATATTAATTTCGGGCAAATTAGTCTGTTTGTGTTTGTTACACAAAAATAAAACATATAGGAGATTTGTTAGTCACAGTCCCCATATAGAGCTGCTTCCCGGTCTTAACTTAAATATAACTAAAGAAAATATTGCTCAGATTTTTTCTCAAATTTTGTTTGTATATGTTTTGACCAAGGTATATGACTTTAACAAAATATTGTCAGGATCAGTCAATTTTTGATATAGCCCCATATAAATATGGCAACCGGTGTGAACTTTTTCATGTCTGCAGAAAAAAAAATAATAAAAATTTCGCTTAAATGCTTATTTTCCATATCCAATAAAATTGACCTAAGGCTCCTTCTCTAAACGCATTGTATTGGGTTATATCGTCCTTAAAAAATACATGCGCTAACAAGATATCAAAAAATGTATTATACCACTATGTGGTTTGGGTATAATGACTTTGTGCTGCTGTTTGTAACTACCAAAAATATTTGACCAAATTCCATCTTTTATTATACCGATCGAAGCAAAATCACTAACTGATTCGATTTAACGATGTCCGTCCGTCTGTGTGTCCATGTAAAGCTTGTAATCAAACTGCAGGTCGCAAATATGAATATATTTTGATGAAATTTCGGCCATAGAATGAACGCTATTCAGACCTAGCCCCCATACAAATGACCCCTATGAAATCGACATAAATTCCCATAAGATCCAAATTGTCATATAGATCTTACTCAAATTGGGTTTGTATGTGTTTATTACATCCATTAATGAGTAGTCTAAGAATGACCTCTTTGGGACAACTCTTAGTCATAGGCCCATATAGAGCTGCATCCCGATCTTCACTTAAATCTATCAAAAAACGAAAATATTGCACTGATTCTTCTGAAATTTTGTTTGTATATATTTTTGCAAAATACAAGAGACTTTATCAAACATTGTCAGGATCGGTACAATTTTGGGCCTAGTCCACATATAGATATAGCATCCGATATGAACTTTTTCATATCTGCAGCCAAAAATAATAATAAAAATCCCACTCAAATTTGGTTTATGCTTATTTTCTATGTCCAGTTAGTTAGGCCTATGAGATAGGGTCTCTAAACGCATGGTGTAGGATATCATATAGTCGGTCTAGACCAACTATAATTTTCTTACTTGTTTTTATAATAATTTCAACCACATTAAAACAAATTCATAATAATTTCCACCACATTAAATAAAGGAAAATGACCTAACAATTTTTATTATTTTTGTCAACACTATTTTGCCTTCATTATAGAGCGTGTGAATATCAGTTAATTTATTTTGGTTCTACGGCGGTTTTGTTTAACTTTATGTTTTTCAAGGCAACTAATCTTCTTTTATCGTTTCTTTTTTTTTTAATAAGTTTTAATCTTCTTTAAAAGACTTACAACGTATAATTAAAAAAACTTTGTTTTTGAAGTCTTTATTATGTGGATGAAATAAAAAATAATAAGTTCAAAAACTAAAAATTATATCAGAATATGAAGTTATATATTTTTTTCACACTATGCTCACAAAATATTCATCATAAACAAGTCAACCAATGTGGTGACTATATTGCTGAATGATTAACAACTGACTTGTGTTGGCAAACTCTATATCTTACTACTTCATATAAGTTGAGGTAGCAATCACCCTCAAAACTATGCGTATTGGCGAGGGAGAAATAATACAAAAAAGTAATTTGGAAACTGTACTTGTTCACATCTATAAGAATTTTAAAAATATATTTCTTTTAATGATCTCTACATTTCGAAACTTTTTAACTCGATTTTTTAACAATATACCCTACAGTCACGAACTGAAAAATATCTTTTTTTTCATATATAGTTTGCATGGTTTCAAGGGTATTACTACAAAAGTCTTTCCGATGAGATACACCATTGTGCATGCATACGATTAATCATATCGTCTGATTACACAGTGTGACAAATTTTAACTTTTTTCAAAACAACCAAACTACACTATGCGGAATCGATAGTGCTACCCAAACTGAGTAAACTCCTAGCTGCGTTTGTCTAAGTTAGAAGCACTTTTTTTTTTGACCCTCAAAGTTTTTGAAATTGGGTGTTACCACCAAAAAAGGTGTCATTAGAATTGGGCAAACAACTCATTCAATTTTGGTGATAGCCATAAACTGTCTTCGGCAAAGTTGTAGCTGATGGTCTGCTGAACAATTTATTTTCAAAGGTTTTCAAAAATATCATGTTTTCAGGAAGTTTTTCTTAAAAAACTCTTTTAAAAAAGCGTATTTTTTTACTTTTTCGAGTATAACTTTTAAAAAATCAGGATTTTTGCATACTCTCTTCCTAAAAAATGAAGCTCTTCAAACACCAATTAACTCTTCTGAACAAGGTTTTACAATCTGAGCACTTTTACATGCTACAAAATGGCCCCAAAAGTGCATGTTTCCAAAAAAATTCCCTTTTTCTGGTTTCTTTCTTCATAAGGGTGTGCCTAATTTTCTTTATTTCTAAATTTGAAAAAGCTTGGGGACGTTTTTTTATAGATTTTGGGCTGAAAAAGCCGAAAGTTACCTTAATTTACCGGTAAAATTATGTTTAGTTACCCGGGTTTGGGTCCAAATTTCTAAAAATGGGTTTATATGGGATTTTCGAGCTAGGAGTTTACTCAGTTTGGGTAGCACTATCGATTCCGCATAGTGTAGCTTGGTTGGTTTTTTTACTGTTGCACTGTGTTAATCATGTGTTCGATAACTTTTAAATGCAAGTAAAAATAGTAAACGATTTTATTGAGTTTCATATACGTGTTCAATATATTTAAAAAAAATATATTTAAAAGACGACAGATATTGTCAAAAAATTGTATAGGCGAATAGTTTTTAATATTTTTTTCCATACCATTTATTGATATTACCGGGGAATAATTCTTCTACAAATTTAAAATATATAATCGAATTTTGTTTTTAAAAACAAATCATATGGTTTGGCTTAGATTTTATTAATATATGGGTTGAAATATAATGTGTCGATATTAATAATAACTCATGAATTATATAAGTTCCTTTGGTGATGAAAAACCATCCTCCTGCCCAGTGCAACACCCATTCTGGTTAAGAAATTCCAAGTCAAGGTCATGTCCCAATGCTGATCATTTTCAAGTGAGCCGAGTCGATAACATGCTTCTCTGTACTTTTCACACATTTCTTCATTAACCATTTTCAATACTTGGAATGATTTTGGACTTAGACTGTATGAAGCAACATTCTCAAATAGTAACATTCGGCGTTATTCGGATGTACAGTATATATTCGATACAATGTATCGGATCCACGAACACCAGCATAGTCTGGAACAACCGCGCCTCGTTTCTACTGCAAAATGTTTTGCTTGTTGTGTTCCAAGTGTACTATTTTGGAACTTCAGGAAACAGCAATATCTTCGCAAAATTATCAGCTTGACACGGTTGAAAAAGCCGTCACCGTTCTATTTTGTGGGCTCGTTCTTCGGTAAAATAAAAACGGATGGTGTTTTTTTATTATTCACTCAGGGGATGCCCCTGCAGATGCAGTGCATTGCGTTGATCTCAGGAATATAAGTTATGGGAAGGAGGAAAGAGAGAGTAGTGTTTGTGGATATTTGACCTAAATTTTATTAGATTATAACTCTCAGGAAAGTCCTGCGCGGGGAGTTTATTCCACATATGGCTAGTTTGACTGATAAACGAATTCTCTCTGTAATGCGGATATGATCCACTAGAAAACCGAGTAGAGCGAATAAGTTCGCTAATCTCAGAAGAACATTTCCCATGGTAGTATATATTGAACAGTGCTACACAACGCATATTCCGACGATGTTCCAATGAGTCAATAGAGTTTGATACCCTACTGTCATTGATAAGCATCAACGCTCTCCTTTGCATATGGTCCAGTAGCTCCAAAATAGACTTTGAAGCTCCTGCCCATATATGAGAGTTGTATTCCATTTTAGATAGAATTTAAGTGGCGTGGATTTTCAGGAGATCAGAAGGAAACTTGAAAAACATCCTCATTCCAACAAACATCACATTGTATTCTCATGCATAGAACATCAAGAGTATCCGATTCCTCAATACCTAAACCACACAGATTACATTGTGGAATACATGGCCCTATGGGTCAACATACAACATTGAGTCTTCAGCGCATTAATTCAACCCTATTCGCTTTACCCCACTCGGAGATTGTTAACAGGTCTTGATTGAGTATGTCATTCATTGTCCGCTTTTTGCCCCCCCAACCTCCAAGAGGCTTGGCCTACAATTAATGGAAAATGAATGACAAATGCTGCTGTCATCGGCGAAAAAGTATATAGAATTAAAAGTTTGACCAAGAAGGTCGTTCAGAAAGACAAGGACAAGAGAAGGGGAAAGAACGGAACCTTGGGGTACCCCTGAATTAAGCTGAAACTCATTGGATGAGACCCCATCAATAACAACACGTATTGTTCGATCTCTGAGGAAACTCGGTATAAATCGAGAGAAGTGATTACCGACCCCAAATACAATTAGCTTTGATATTAATGCACCGTGCCACATATGATCGAATGTCTTGCAAATATCTAGAGCAACCACTTTAGTTTCGCCAAACTTGCGAATGGATCGACTCCAGTGCTCAGAAAGCAGAGCTAACAAGTCTCCCGTGGGACGACTTCTACGGAAGCCATACTGTCGATCATTAAGAAGTGAATTGGCCTCTAGGTAGTTCACAAGATGGAAATTGAGTATGCTCTCCATCAACTTTGAGAGCGCAGAGTAGATTGCAATTGGACGCTAATTTTCAGGTCTATTAGCCGCACTTTCTTAGGGATTGATTGGACATTAGCAGCATTCCTGCAAGAGGGAAAGACTCCCGCACGGTACGAAAGGCTGAAAAGGTTTGCCAATGGACTGGGTAGCGTCGAAGAGCACTGTTTCAGCACCAGTGCTGGTATACCATGTGGTCCCGGAGACTTATTAATGTTGAGATCCATCAATGTTGGAAATAATTTTACATCTTGGAACGTTGATCATCTTCCTCTTCTTCATCTCCTGTGCAATAGTTTTGCAAAATCTTGGAATCATGATCTGGTGTTGGAAGAAAAAACGTAAAAGTAATGTAGCTTATAAATGGTTCAGGTGGCTCAACCAGCGCACATTGGGTTGAAAAGGGTCAAAAGTGAGGATTAATTCAAAAATGGAAATGAGTATTTTGTAATAAATTTTTATACCGGCTAACAGAGTATAAAATGGGTCATCACTAACTGCCAAAATTATTGTTCTAAGTTGTTTACTTTTCTTGCTATACTCTCTCAAAATTCAACAATTTTTTTTAATTTTGCTCGAAGTGGTAAAAAGTGAAAAACGAGATATTTCAAGTTTATTTTTTTTTCATTTTTTTTTTTAATTCTAACTTTTTTCAAATGAATGCATCAACTTCAGGTATTTGACTGTGTTATTAAAAAAAATTTTTAGATAAATGTTTTAGAAATATTTTTAATAATTTTTTGAAAATTGTCCTAAAAAGAGGGTATTTTTTAAAAAGAGATTGAGTTTCAACGTAATTCTAGATGAGATCGGGTAAAATTATTTACATTGTAGTAAAATATGGGATTTCTACTTGTGTATTCCAAAAAAAACATTTTGCCAATACTTGCCAACGAATCTAATATTCAAGTTTTTATTAAAAGTCCCCAGTATAAAATTAAAAATACGGATACAACATTCACACAAAAGTACTACATTTGTGTGGTTCAACAAGCAAGGATTTTAATTCAGTTGATAGAATGATTGGTAAAGAAGTAAATACAGAAACTTTACAATTTGGTTTATCTATACTTCATGGATGGATACGATTTTTTGAATGTCTTCTTCACTTATCATATAAAATTTCAATCAAAAAATGGCAGGCTAGGTCTGATGATGATAAAAAAAAATGGTTTCAGTAACAAAATTACGGATTCAAAAGGACTTTAGAGAGAAAACTGGACTGATCGTGGACCAACCAAAGCCAGGTTTTGGAAACTCTAATGATGGCAACACTGCCAGACGGTTTTTTCAAAATGCAGATGTTTCTGCTCAAATCACAAAAGTTGATGCAGAATTGATAGGAAGAATGCATGTGATACTTATTGCTGTATCTTGCGGGCACGAGATTCACGTAGAAAAATTTAGAAGATATAGCCAAAATACAGCCAGATATTTTGTTAAGCTCTATCCGTGGTATTATATGCCTCCAACTTTACATAAATTCCTTATTCACGGGCCAGAAATAGTAAGATACGCCTTGCTGCCAATAGATCAACTATCTGATGAAGCTCAAGAAGCTAGAAATAAAGATTTTAAAAATTACAGAGAATACTATTCTCGTAAATGCAGTCGGGAGAAGTCAAATGAAGATATATTCAATAGGTTACTTCTTTCTTCGGATCCTTTAATTACCACTAAAAGCAAAAATTATGCCAAAAAAAATATATAATATACCACAGATGGCACTAGATTTATTAATTTTGCCCAAGATTTCTGATGAAGAAGAGATTAATGAAGATATTGATGATGATAATTATGAAGATGCTGATTATATTTATGAAGGTGATGATAATACGGAGGATCCTTGATTTTAATTGTATATATATATATATCTATATATATAAAAATAAGTTGCATTGTGTTAGTAATTGGTGTTCTCGGGAGTGCGTGAACCGATTTCGTTTCTGCAAAGTTCATATGAAAAGCGACGTCAATACCAAGGTTTTTATGTATAAACGGTCTCTGAATGTGTATTGGTTAATGAGTTATATCAATTTTAGTGAACACTGCAATCATTTCAAAACATGTAGTTTGAAGATATTTCAGTTAATATTTCGAACAACTGAAATACGTTTTTAAATTCACTACAATTCGACTTTAGTCAAATCATTAATTTAATACTAATAATTAATAATTAATTTATATACTTAGCTATTGTAGCTATGGGATCTATGAAATAAATTACATACAAAACACATCGCTAAAAACTTAAATATTTAAATACATTACGCACAGCAATGAGCTTTCTTATATGTTAACTTAACGGATATTTCAAACATTAAATGAAACAGCTAATTTTTAAATACATATAATGCTGTAACGGACTTTTTCTCCAAGGTCGCTAGCTTTTGAGTCATGCTATGACTGACATTTCATGATCAGCTGATCTATTTATATTCTTAATAATTGCATTATTCAACTAACATACGTGTCACAATTTTTGAATTTCGCAAATAAATAAAATTTCAATTACTTCATATTTAATTGGGATAGCCACATTTTTTAATACAAAATGGTACGTCCGCGCAGTAATTTGGAGCGTCAATCACGTAATGCTAGAAATGTTGCGGCATCTAGAGCATCTCAAAGTGACGAACATCGTGCAAATAATACTTTGGCTGCTCGAAATGCCATGACACGTGGTAGGGCTCTGCAAAATCCAGCTTCATGTCCGTATGTGCGACGTACTTTGGAGCGTGCTGCATTTAATTATGATGTAAACTTTGATTACGTTTCTCATAGCAAGGTTTCAATTGGACCAATGACTACTGTTTGCAGTCATTGCAGGGCATTTAAGTTTAAACATGAGGTATCTGGATAGTGTTCTTCAAACGGACAAGTTAAATTACCAGAATTGAATCCACCACCGGAGCCCTTGCATAATTTGATAACTGGTGGCACACAAATTTCAAAGCATTTTCTGGCAAACATAGAAGCGTATAACTCCGGATTTCAAATGACTTCATTCGGAGCGACAAATATTATTCGGGACAATTTTATGCCAACGTTCAAGTTATTTTTGTTTGTTTTAATGTTTATTTAGATGATCGTGAAACGTACTATTTTGAAAATTTCAATCTTCAATAGATTCAAGGCCAAGTTTACTATCGACTTATGAAATAATTACCTGTTGATCAAAATAGACCACACATATACTATAAGCAGTTGATTAAAGAAACCTTGCGGTTTAAACGTCGCAATAATTTTTCATTGTTGAAACTTCTATGAATTTGACTTTTCTGCTCAATGATGATCACTTATTGAATGAAGTAATTCAATTTTTAAAAGTTCTGATTCGTTTAATTTGCAAACCATTCCGTTATAGTTGATGTTTATAAATAAACTTAAAAAAGAAACTTAAAGCGGTTTCCCAGCTTATTTTTGAACCATTTTTTTCCAGTATCTTATGAAAAACTTCTAAATTAAAAAATCAAGAAATTTTTAATTGAAATAAAAAATTAATTACTGCCCACACGAATTTTTGGTGAGAAAGTTCATTTTCTTGGGGAATTTGTTCTTTGGGGACTAAGTACTCAGCGCCTGGTAAGCATAGTGAACCATTTTTCAAGTCAAATACCTTCTTATCCCGGGCAAGACCGGGTAAAAACAGCTAGTATATATATATATATATATATATATTTAAGTTTCTCTTAAATAAGAACAATATAAAATAAAAAATAAACAATAACAATAAATGCATACAAAATTTTCAATTATAAATGTAGCAATATATTCAATATTAATTGAATTAATTTTTTTTTAATTTTTCTGAAATGGTTGTTTGTTTTGTGCTTATAATTATTCATCAATAAAAACATTATATTATTTTATAATGTGAATTTTTTGAGTTAAATTTGTGGAATTGTGGAATTTGGAAAATAAAATCGGATTTTAAAACTCAATTTTTATAATATAAATACATATTAAATATTTATCCTTTTTTATTTTAAAAAAAAAAATTATTTTTTTTTAAAGCACATTAACTAAGTTCTAACTTGCAATTTCATTTACTAATTTATCGCTTTTTATTCCAAAGTTACAGCGAAAATTGTAAGAAAAGATCAGCTCTGATACGAATTTGTTCTAGATGTGCATCATGTCATTCGGGTGTTTCTGCTACTTTTGGATCCCACTCTCTTGTTCGTTGTTCGGGTGTTTCGACTGCTCTTGAATATTGATCTCTCATTCTAAATAAAGTGCAGCCATGAAGTGTTAGATGTTGAAAATTTAAATATTTAAAAATTGAAAATGAAATTTTCAAAATTCTGAACATTTTTTATAGGAAAAGCCGAAAATCAACTTCATGAATGGACGGAATGTACCTTTTATAATATGAGATGGAGGATATTGAAAGTTCATTTTGTACGGGAGGTGACAAGCCCACTTATCCGATCCAACTCATTTAACCCACAGAAATTTGCAAAAACTCTCCCCATCATCGTACTCGAGATATGTGATATTGAATATTTACTTTTTTTGGGAGGTGTCAAACTACTGATTCAATATCGCCCATCTTCCGCAAGGCAACTCACTCCAATAAGCTGTGAAATCATATAAAGTATCGTTACTCTCCCTTTTATATTACTTAAGACATATGGAAAATTCACTTTGTATGGAAGGTGACTGGCCCACTTATTTTTTCAGATATATTAATTGCTATTCTGCTATTGGGAGGGAGACGAATCCAACAAATCAAAAATCATTAAAATTGGCCCAGCTGTTCTTGAGTTATAAACGATGTAACTAACCCACAAAAAAAACCCTACAATAGTATTTTCGGGAATGGCCAACAGGTACAAAATTGGTAAGATCCAATCATTCTTTTCGATGGACATAGAAAATAAATCGAAACTAAATTTGAGTGAGATTGTCACGAGATATCTTGATTAGCGATATATTAAAGTGCATATTGGATGTGATCACTATATAAGGAGTATGTCCAAAAGTATTTCGATCATTACTGTATGGATCAGTTATATGATTTAAAGCAAATGAATAACCAAATTCGAGTAAATAGATCTTGAAACGAATTTTGGTATACGCAGAAATCATAAGTTTTGCTTTATATGAGTACTACAATGTTTATTTTTCGACAAGTAATATACATATGAATTTATAGACAGGAATAAAAACGAATAAATAGTGAAAATAATTCTGATTCAACCGGTGAGTCTAAATAAAGTAGTAAGTAAAATAAGCATAAACTCTTTGCCACTAAAAGTTGTTGAAAGGTGACAATTTGTTGAAAGTTGTTGAAAGGTGACAATCTTAAGTTTTTCAACTAAATCAGACCATAGGTTATGGTCCATACATTTGCATTTCCAAATTAAGTTACACAAATTCAGGCACACAAATATACATAAAACCTTAACAGACGTATGAGTGACACATTTCAATAAGCTCCAAAAATCTAATTTCATTGAGTAAACATATTCAACCTAAAGAAGCATTTTATAAATATAATGTCTTTCATACTTCTATTTTATTATTTCTGTCTTTATTTCTGTGTAAAAATATATTTACTTATAAATATTTATTTTGCCTTCTATACCATCACAAATGACAGCAAAACTAAATGGAAAACATCAAGGAATGACTGATTTCAAAATACAAGTGACAATGGGAAATTTCTTAGTAAATATGTTTGTAGTGCAAAAGAAAATCTTAAAATCTTTATAAATTGAAAGAAAAAAAAATTGTTTTTTTGTTATAAAACTTTTTGAAATACGTACAGACGTATTTCATCGTAAAACAATCTGACTTTTTTCATTAACGTTATATTAAAAGTATGTCTTTTCTGTTAAATGGTTTTGCCAGGAGATAAATATTCCTAGATATTTATGTTAATAATAGCTGACCCGTTGTTCTGCCTAAAATAATTATTTTATTCCAGGATTTATTTTGATATATATTTCAATTACGGTAGGAATTTTTTAATAAGAATTTTATCAACTTTAATATTTTATTTCAATGGTGCGTGGTAAAGAAGAAGAAGAGAGCATATATTTCAAAAATTCATAACTGCTCTGTATTCTTAATCGGACCGGTTTCTGGCATTTGTCATGTTATAATTGAATAGATTGTTTCTATATGAAATTTTTCTACTTAGGGCGGCCGTGAGGTTTGAACCATGAACCTTCACACACACTCGTACTTGCACTTTTTGGTCAGCGCTTTAACACACTCACCTAAAGTCAGGCCTACGAGCAGTGTGGTTAGAGTCACTTTTCGTACCATGCAGCTTTACTTTGTATTATTTTCAGAAGATACAACTCTGTCCAAACAAACAATCGTTATTTTTGAATTTTGAATATTTTTTTGCATTTATACTTCTAATTTCCACTATTCTCAGTTTTCGTAAAAATTTTCATATTTGATGTACGGTTTTGTACATACCTACATATGCACTTTACATATATTTGAGATGACGCTTTGAAGCGAAAAAATTTTTTGTATTATTAAGAATACAGTGAAGTTATGAATTTTTGAAATATATGCTTTCTTCTTCTTCTTTACGACGCACCATTGAAACAGAATTAAAATTTGCTTATTAATTACAGTATTAATTGCAATATGTCTGAAAAATTACTATAAATCTAACAAACAATTCAATATTTTCGATTTAATAAATTTTGGTTTTCGTAATAAATAATAATTAATTCTAAAGCTATGAAAAATATATTTGTTTCTGCATTTTCACACTATATATACAAATCGATTGGTTTACCAACTCAGTAGCAGGCTATATATAATTGACCATGATTCCTTTGAATATAACAAGCTCTCCTTTTAGTTTGTCATTTATAATTGTCGATTCAATAGTGTTCCCCAATAATTTCTAAATAACGAACCGCGTTCCCCTGCACAATTTTTGAATTCGAAGCAGTATAATAGTTAATCCAACATTCAAAATTAATATATATGGTGAAAGACCTAGTAAATCGAGGGAATTTAAAAACTCTGTTGAAAAGTTCTTCTGCCACGGTATCAATTGATTTGAATGAAATGACGAAGATTCTAATATTTATTGCTGTCAGCCATCGCCAATAGTTGTGCAGGACAACTAACGCCACCTGTTTGAAGTTATTGTAATTATACCGAAGCATATTATTACAATTATATATAATACTAGCTGGACCCGGCAAACGTTGTTTTGCTCTCAATGAATTTTTTATTTTAGTTAGAATCTGTATATACCTATATAAAAAAACGTTTGTGCATTTGTTAATATTAACTGAAAACTGTTAAAGTAAAACCATGTTTTATTTATAAAAATTAAAATAAATATTTATTGTAACATACATTATGTATAAGAATGGCCAATATATTTCTATTATTTTAATTCTAAAAAGAGTGAACAATATTTTTAGTTTTATTATTCTGGCAGTAAATGAATAAATTTGCTGGCTTTCCGACACGAGAAAAACAACCGTTTTCGAGGTCCAAACCACATATTTGCAACGATTGTCCTTGAGATTTATTAATGGTCATGGCAAAGCCCAATCTGCTCGGAAATTGCAATCTTTTGAATGTTATCGATGTGTCGGTAGGAATCATAGGAATTTTTGGCAGCAAGACATGTTCTCCTTTAAATTTGCCTTTGAAAATTGTGTAACCTGGTTCCATTACATAGTCTCGGAGCGTTGAGGTTACGTAGCAAATTTATTGGAGAACCAACTTTTAATTTTAATAAATATGGCGTTAGACCGGGCACTTGATGTGAATTCTAAAATTCTGTTGGATAATTGACTGCTTCATTTTCTTCAACAACACTATTCATAGATTTGAATAACAACATTATACATATTATCGACATCGACATTTTTGCGGCTAAAATAGCTCTTTCACTTAACCAATCATGGTTACGATATTGACTTTGAATGTCGGGGAATACATTTTCAATTAATTCATCACGTGACGATATAAATTGACAAAACTCTTGTGTGGATATTTTAACAGTTTGACTGGTTGGGTTAATATTGATTTTACCATTACCAAGATCAAGTTGTTGTTTCAAAAATTGGTCAGCCGTTGGATCATTTTGTAATCGTACTTGCATATTTGTTGTTAATTTTATAGTTTGAACGCTACTCCATAATATTGATGATTTTCAGCAGGTATT
Source organism: Cordilura impudica (assembly GCA_963682025.1). Lineage (NCBI taxonomy): Eukaryota > Metazoa > Arthropoda > Insecta > Diptera > Scathophagidae > Cordilura > Cordilura impudica. The sequence goes on along the minus strand of OY821519.1, from coordinate 133,216,983 downwards.
TATTTTGTTAGCAAAGGTTGATTCTGGTATGACTGCCAATGTCTGACAAAAATCTCCAGATAATAAAATGACAGCTCCACCAAAAGTCTTTCATTGCCTTTCAAATCTTTTAAAGTTTTATGTAATGCTTCTAAGGAATGTTTGTGAGCCGTGGTACATTCATTCCAAATAATAATAGTGCATTTTTGCAGAACTTTTACCATACCGGAAGGTTTTTTATATTACATACGGCATTCTCATTCGTTTGTACGTTTAACGGTGATTTGAGTGCTGAATGAGCTGTACGCCCACCATGCAATAATGTTGCGGCTATTCCGGACGAAGCAATAGCCAATGCAATTTTTCCTCACTTTTTGGTTAGAATATTTATATATAAAAACGTTTGTGAATTTTGAAACTTAAAAAATTTAAATAAATTTGAAAACTCATTATTTTTCGAACGCCAGCGCCATCTACCGGGTCCAACAAAAAAATGTTTGGTATCATCTAACATACATATATGTATATTATTAGTTTCAGTAAAATCGCACCGTAAATAAGAATATTCGAAATAGCTTTACCCCAGCGCCACCTATTGGGTCCTTTTACATACATTCTGAATTGCTGTCAAATCACACTGAAAATAAGAATTTTGTTTATAACTTGACCCCAACGTCAGCTAGAGGGTTAAAATTAAAAAAAAAACACAGAAGAGCTCGAACCGCACCTATGGTGCAAACCTTAGCTCGACAGCGTTTTTATACCCTATACCGCTATGTGGTTTGGGTATAATGACTTTGTGCTGCTGTTTGTAACTACCAAAAATATTTGACCTAGACCCATCTTTTATTATCATATAAATCTTAGTCAAATTGGGTTTGTATGTGTTTATTACATCCATTAATCAGTAGTCCAAAAATGATCCCTATGGGACAACTCTTAGTCATAGGCCCCATATAGAACTGCTTCCCGATCTTCACCTAAATCTATCTAAAACAAAAATATTGCACTGATTCTTCTCAAATTTTGTTTGTATATATTTTTGTAAAATACAAGAGACTTTACAAAGCATGGTCACGATCGGTCCATTTTTGGACCTAGTCCCCATATAGATATATCATCCGATATGAACTTTTTCATATCTGCAGCCAAAAAAATTTATAAAAATCCCACTCAAATTTGATTTATGCTTATTTTCTATATCCAGTTAGTTGGGCCTGATAGATAGGGTCTCTAAACGCATGGTATAGAGTATCGTATAGTCGGTCTAGACCGACTATAATTTTCTTACTTGTTATATATATAGAAGATAGATAGATAGATGTATAATGAATATGGATTGTTGTTGTGAAAATTATATATAAGGACAACTACATTTTCGGAAACACCACCC